>WOGN01009734.1:0-10693 GCA_015342105.1 Leptinotarsa texana | reverse complement strand
AATGTTAAGATCCATCCAATAGTTGGCAATCGTGACATATTTTAATACTGGTAACGTGTTAGGTCAGGTACCTAGAGCAGATACCTGTCTACATTATATAAGACACAACTTTAAACATGCTCCGTTGATTGAATATTGGAAAGTTGATTCAAGGCAATGGTGAATGGATATTAAAGATAATTCAGCCTATAAATTGATGGATCTAGCCGTTACTACGTGGTAGGAAATCATAATGAAGAAAAGAGAATTGAAACCTTTTATGTTTTTTACCACTTTTATTTGTAACTGACGTTACTACAGTTTCTTCCTATAAGGACATTTCCAAACTTATACATTGAACTAACAATGGTTTATTATATTAGCCCTTATAAAGCCCCCCTCTAGGTAATAATTGAGGTATCGATTTGATCATTTCACAGGTTGCACTCGCAATGTTTATGCTTGTGAATTTCTAAGGATTTTAAATAATTGATGTTGTAACCCTTCCTTGCATAGTGCAAAATTTCCGCATTATTTAGTTCGGGAAATCATTCCTTGGAATGCAACCACGAGTTCGGGAACTAGTCGAATCATTTTTTCCTAGTTATGAAGGACCTTTCATGTTCAGCATACCGTATTTGGAAATTTCGATCACATTGTCCCACATAAACACTATTACAGTCCGGACACTTAAGCTTATAAACTCCAACTTGTCCACCTTACCTTCGGCATTGAAAAGGAAATCAGATAACCTGGCATGTGGTCTGAATGCCATTTCCACATTGTTTTTTGTAAAGAAACCCGCAATTATCCCTGTTCTTTTTCCAAAATATGTTAGAGTTGCCCAATGCTTGATTTCTGGTTGTTTGTCCTGAGGTTATATTAATCTGTAAGTGAATTTACGGCATCGTTGACTAACTTCTCGATAACATCTGCGTTCAAACCATTATTATGACCAATCTGTGTAATCATATCAATTTCCCTAGCTAGATTGTTAGCAGACAAAGGCAGTGAGAATGTTCTCTGCAGTAACGTTAGTTACAAATAAAAGCGGTAAAAACATAGAAAGTTTCAATTCTCTTTTCTTCATTATAATTCGGCCTCACCTGTAACATTTTATCCTGCAATCCTTCCCAGGACAACATTTCATTGTAGAAAGGTTCACTTTTTGTGCCGATATAAATGGGTTCCCACCTGTGATAAGGCACTTCTCTTCTAGCTGTTGTCAAAGGCTGTAACAAAAAAATAAATCAACGTTGCAAAGTAGTGCAAGATATTGTCATTTGGAGCAAAACTTGAAGTCAGTAATATTTTGGGATTTCAATTAATTTTTTTTTCAATTTTTTGACCGAAAACAAATTTAGCTTCATCTCTTATGTTCCTCCTTATTGGTACTCAGCATAGAAAAAGTTTACAATAAATCGCTTATAGATGATTGGTGGAAACATGGAAACATGTACTATCCTTGAACTCACCTTGACAACATCCCCAGGATCCGAAACCAACCAAGACTCGATTCCCGGAAACTTTTGACAATGAGAGCAAATCAATTTGTGAAAGTATACGGCCTTTTCCTCCCGGACGAGCTGTAATAGTTTTTTCTTCGTCCGAGGAATCTCTTCGGTCGACTCCACTTCGAAGATTGGAAGCACGAAAACTCTATGAGGACACTCCGTTAACTTGTATATGTCGATCATGTCGATGTACTTCTTTGCCAAGCCTGCACTGGGCATCAGCTGGATATCTGACACCAGGACGTTTTCAGTCAAAGCGGCTGTGCGAGCAGCGTTTCTGCATACATTGATGGGGTACATGATGCTATCGTCTGCGTGTCTGAAATTGATGTATGAAATATATTTTCTCGATCTGAAACCGATGTATAGTATTTTAGAGTTTACTAACAGGGTGTTAAGAAGAACAATAGGAGCTTTTAATACTTGAATACCGTTTGACTGTTTTCTATCTTCCAAGAATTCAAAGAACACCGCATCCGCAACGGCTCATTGCGTTTCTCCCTTTCATGACATGTATGTTGATTGTTTGTCATGTTTTTCTTGGTATAATATTCAATGTCTTTGCTTGCCGCATGCAGTATTTTACTTGAACAAATGAATAAATGCAAAGCTCCAAAATAGCAACAAAAAATCAAAAGAGTAGCACATGTATTTCTGCCACCGTCTCGTACAGTATTGAACCCATCTTCTTTTGTGCGAATCATCGAATCTTCATGATTTGTGACGATAACTATGAAGTTTGTATAAAAAGTATTCCGTTCTCTCGTGCTCCGTGAACATGTTTTATGTTCGTCACAGAATTTATATTTTCACTGATCCCTTGTAACACGATGATTTGGCCTACTCCTACATCTGTCATTATTATAATATGTAGAGTAGGTTGATTGGAATGTATCCCCAATGCTGTTGTTGGCTATTTTCTTTCTGACCCCCAAATCAAAGAGGCATGCTAATACAGTGTCTTTCTGTCGGTGCACCCAGCCAGTAAAAAGTCCATTTGCCACCTAGTATCCTTCTCCCAGCAATTGCATTTCTTCACTTCGAGGTTTCAGTCTAAGTTTCACTATCTTGGTGGATGATATAATCGATTTTGAAAAAAAAACTTTCAAAATAATTTCTGTTATACACTTCAGGACCTGCTATTATTGTATTTCATCTGGACTAGGATGCTTATCTTACTTTGTATCCGTTTTGGGTAAAACAGTTCAGAGAGGTAGCTAATCATAAAATTTAAACACTTGTACGTATTGCTGTAGTCTGAAATATCACTGAAAATGTGGGTTCTGTTGAATAGCTACGATGAATCTGATTCAAGGATTTATTCGGATAAAAAAGGCATTCTACATCGAACAATCTCATTGGAAATACCTTCGCACACCGTTTGGGCTACAAAAAACTATAACATTTTTCCAGAGATATGGACCTTTGAATTTTCCACACTGTTTAGAACCAAAAGTTTTGTCTGGTACTGGGACAGACAACATCAGTGGTGTATGAGTTGACTGCGTGAAAAAAGATGCAGCTTGAATATTACCGTAGTTTTATCCTAACACTAAACCGTTATTTTAACACCTCGACACACACGATCACTAAGTGATCATCTTCAAAAGGAAGATTAAACTAAAAATACGTACAATGTTATCCTTATTTATACCATAGATATTTCTTCTAGGTACCTGCGACTCGAGTGTTTCAAATTAATTCCATAATATTGCTTCTTCTTCAAGTCTTACATTCATGTTTCATTGTGTCCTTATGTAGTCCTTATTTTAACAAGCTATATGTTATACTATTATCGGCATTCAAGCTATATGGTAAACTATATCGGTATTCATATTATTTTCAAAATCAGATAATTATTTTAACAAGCTATATGGTATACTATTATCGGTATTCAAGATATATAGTGTACTATATCGGTATTCATAAAATTATTATGTTCACTTATTTCTTCCCTCTCATAGTCATTTAGATGCCTATTGTTATTAACTTGTCTAACTAATCTAGTGAACTAAAGTTTATGGAATGGTGTTACAAAATATGATGGGCGACTGCTGATTTTTCTGGTCTTCCATATTTTAGGTGTGCTAAGTGTTCCTTATATCTCATTTTAATAGATCCTTTTGTCTGTCCATGAAATATTGCATCGTTGGGATCCTTCAATGACTTCTCTATCTATACACAGCCCAACAATTCAAATAATAAAGGAAAAGCCATACGATTCAACAAAACGTGGTAATCAGTACTCAAGATTACAAGTACAAATACTCCATTTGTAGCACACCTATCAACAACGTGAACCAAACAAAAATACTTAACACACATGTAGAGCAATTAGGAGTTAGCATTATGGACACTTTACCACATCCACCCCCTACCACCATGAATATGAGTAAACATGGGGCTCCCCAGTCATACACCCTTAAGTACTTCGGCCGAAGCTTCATTGGCTACAAGTTCCTTTCAACCAAGTTCCTTTTCTCTCTAATCATGACTGATGTTCCTGAAATAACAAATGTTACCTGAATAGTCAATACTAATACTACAATAACTGATTATCTTCTATAATACATCACAATTTCCAACTGTTGTATGAATCCTAAACTAGGTGTCAAAATTCACACAAATTCAAATTTGTGAATTTGTTTAGGATACATTCAACAGTTGGTAATCGTGATGTATTCTAGAAGATAATTAGTTATTGTAGTAATGGTATTGATTATTCAGATAACATTTGTTATTTCAGGTACCTATTACAGGTACCTAACCTTATTAGTGTATATTTAAGTAATTATCATGGCTTGACATATTAGTTACTTGAAAATGGTCTAATAAACCGAAACCGGTTGTAACAAATAATAAACTTAGTAGAAATTACACAAAGTTCATTTTCTTTATTTTATATGTTTTAGAGCAGAATGTAAAATGATATCTTATGGGCTCAAACCGAGCCGAGCCGGATAAAATATAAATGAAAATTTTCATTCATTCGTTCGAATATCAGATTTTAACTGCCCCGTAAACATAAACATTACTGGACTTTAAAAAACTTTGAAGATTTACAAAAATTTTGTCACTAAGAGCATTTTTCTAGTAGGTATCCTCAATTTAATGAACATTCTGCATTGATCACGATGTTTCCAATATTTCAATTGGTTCAGCATTATTACAAGTCACCAAAGGAACGAAAGAATAGAGATTGAGATTTTCATTGATACCACACCACTTCTACTGTCTTGCAAGTTCAAATATCCTGTTTCAAAACTAGTCGGAAGATATCTGATATAATACTTTTGAAATTCCAAACATTTATGGAAGCATAACTTGAATGAAAATACAGATAAAAAGAAATTAATCTTGTTCAATCACCTGTATGTTTGAAGTTTAGAAGAATCCTGGGGTTCACATGTGCTTGGCTTCGTGAAATACACATCTTTCCTAGACGGAGGTAGTTTCTTATGAAAAACTAGATGCACTGAAACACGTGTCATCTCTGGAAGACAAAAGCAGTACTGGTTCAGTTGTTCCAGTACCATCGCTATATCTAGATCGGGAACAAATGCTGCTACACTTATATAGCCATCCCAATGTCTGAAAAGTTAAAGTATGTGTAGTACCAAAATGTTCATTCGAAATTTCTTGAGAGAAATGGATTTCCCAGATAGCAAAACTAGACTACGAAACAGAATAAGTGAAAATGGTCCTTGAAAGGAGTTTATACTGCCTGCTCAGTTTGACCATCATTCTTCTCATTTCACTCCTCACAGCTTATTTCGTGAATCCTAGTTTGTCGTTCCCAATACTTGAAAACTCGAAGATTCACGAATAAACTATTCTTAGTTAGCGTCTTAATTGTGGATTTTATCGACTGTAACTAACAAACGTAGTTGAAATTTCCACTGAGATTCTTCGATATATACCAAAATACAAAAATGAATTAGTCTGGATTCTTGAAAACATTTCAAATCGAATTCTGCTTGTTCCTTTCAGCAAGTGTTGGAAAATCAGAAAGGTAGGATGATAGAAACTGGAAAGTCTGGAATTCACAGAAAAGCTGTTAGGATTATGGCAAAAAATATGTTGGTTAAACTGAGAATACTGAAGTAATTGGTGTCAAGAAAAAACGTTTCACAAAAAAGTGATGTGTGGGAACAGTATTTTATTAAAACACTAGTTATGGACTGGAATATTACTTGTAACTACAAATGGCATGATTCTAATCGAATGGATGGAAGAAAATACTAAAGGCTGAAATTAAAGATAAAACTATAACTAAATAACAAATCATACTCACCTGGCAAGTTCAGGAAGATAATTCATAAAATCAGCTGTTACGTGAGTAGCATACGTGACAGCAGGAGTATCCGGGGCCATCTTGGCACCGATCACATTGTAGAGTATCCTGTAAGGACTGTCTTTCCCGAGCTCAGGTCCGAAGTCCAAGTCACTAGTGACGAAATCCAAATCCTTCGGAAACTTGTAGTGGAAGTTGCAGTAGCTGGAGTTAGAGGGATCGGGCCGGGCATTACGAAGAAAAGCTCCAGGAATAGACGGGACCCTTGTTGTGGGCTGTTCTGAAGATTGTAGCTCGACAGTGATAAGTTGAGTCTTCGAGTTGAAGGAAGAACCGGATAGGAAGAGAACAGACAGGATAATGCACGTAAAAATGAAAGTCAGAAGAAAAGACGTGCGGTTGATCTTGGAATTATTCATGACATCACCTACAGCTTGATGAGCTTTGTCAACAGTTGCATTGGTTCAACCTGGAAGAGAAGGGTATTTTGAATACAAGATGACTATTAAACTCATGTAGAGAAAGAACTCAGATACTTATAAGGAGATCATGTAACGCTCATAAAACGATATTGAAAAATTTATTCAAAAGAGCTTATTATATACTTCATCGCTTCAATGAGTCACTTTTTCATTCCAATGAAAAATTTGAATACACCAAAACTTTGTGAACTTACTTCCACTAGACTTAGTGTTTTGATCAAGAACTGAAACTGTTGTTGAAACAGATTTTGTCTCAGGCGAAGATGTCATAAATGGGATCAGTTGCGTTGGAATCAGTTGATACCCGGACATTCTGAACTCTTGGTTGGATCTGTCCTGCACTGATGATGAGTAACTATTCCGTGGGTTATTACTCGATTGATTTCAGTGAACTCCTGCTATTAGACGAACGAGAAGCATCTTCAGGAGTTGTCTTTGTGAGTCAACTTGCACAAATGTCCGTAGCAGTATTTACCAGGAAAGTGATTATTTTCCTGCAGGAATTTGACTCGTCCTATTATGTAGGGATGTTAGGAATACGATTGTTTCAATTCGAAATGTTCATTTGATAGAATGTTCCTAGCAAGTTTTGGCCGCAAAAACTATCAGGGTTTCAGCGTGTTTATATTTGAACCATTTTCCATAAAATTGTTGGATCTACTTCGTTTTGTTTGGATACAGAACGCTGTTCTCTGAGCCAAAGTTTTTGCTCCTTTTCAGATTTTATTTATGATGATAGGCGCATTGTTTAGACAATTACTTCTTAAATCCTTCTCAAAGTGTACGTCATTAGTACGTCACAACTTTATCACTCTATACAAATATTTTTTGTTTCATTGTCGTTGAATTTTTTTTCGATTGAAATGTTTGGAGAGTTTTTCTATGGCTACAGTTTCAATTTAACAGATCAGTGACAATTCTATATTTGAAGTTTAGAAAACCCATGATTATTCAGGATACTTTTCATCGTAGATTGTTACATATTGTTATGATATTTTCAAGTATCACTTAATTGTGAGATTTTCACTAAACCACAACATGTGTTTCAGTATACTATAGCTATAGTAGCTATAGTATGAACAAGCATGAGGAAGCTATTGTACAGTGAAACACTTGTTATATGTTTGTGTAACTGTTCAGGGAAAATCTCAAAATAAGGTGTAATTCGAATACGTTATGGATTTTCATCAAGTATCGGCCAAGTCCATCATATTTCTTATTTTTATATTGTCAATTCATTAAACTATACTCATGAATATCTATGCTTGACATGGTGAATGACGATTGTTTATATATTTATACACTGAACAACGTTGAATAATACAGGGTGTTTCAAGTTGCGCATTAACCTGACTAACAATATACCGTTAAGAAAGTTTTGAAATTCCAAGTATATCCGGACATATCTGGAAAAACAGAATTTTCGAAAAATGGATTTTATTTCTTTCATTTCATAAGAAAAAGTAAAGTTGATGATGGTGACCGGAAGCCGAAAGTGGCAATGTTGAAGTGCAATTTATTTTCAAATCCTTCGAAAAAAACCATTTTCTGAAATTTTTGTTTTTTCCGGATATGTATCTCCGAATATACTCGGAATTTCAGAAATTTCTCAACGGCATATTGTTAGTCAGGTAAATGCGAAACTTTGCCTCTATTCAACCATCTTCGTATCTCTCGTGAGGATTGAATTTGAAACACCTTGTATATAAATGTAATAAATCAATAGTAATCAGTCATTTTTGCTGAAGATAGTATGTAATACTCGTGTATTCGGAATGTATCTAGGAATACAAAATTTTTCAAAATAATAGATATAACTTTCCAAACTTTCATTTTAATTATATATCAGATTTTTCAACTTACGGTTCAAAAAAAAGAGTGCCATTTCCTCAACTTGATGGTGGTTTTCCATTCAGTGTATAACAAAAACACATTATTATAACATAACATAGATTCATTTTACTCGAACGGTGCAAGAAACACATGACTGCCAACATCCACAGGGCGGCCTCTGCCGGTGGAAATTCTACGGAAAATCTACTCTATGCGGATATGTTTTCTCAGGAAATCAATACACCGTACTGGCTGTGGCTAATGGGTAAGTTCCAGTATGCAATAACAAGATATTTCGTGTCACGCACATGTTTGATATCAGCAATACGAGAATAATATCACAATCTGGTTTTGTTTTCTTCCACAACGTGTGGAATATAATGATAATGATGTTTACTGATATCAAATTGTCCAAAACATCACATTAACGTTTTAAGCAATCACATCAAAGTAAACGAGATATTGCACATGAATCTCTTGAAATATTTAACAAAACTTCATACCATAGAATACAATTATTTCAACATTGTTTTATTACGTAACTCGTGAGACCAAAAGTTGAATTCCCGAAACATTCCTAAGGAAAAACCAATCATTCACCAGATATATCACACTTCAAGAAATTATAATAAGCGTGATACGACATTGACATACTTCAGTGAACCTCCAATAAGATCGTTTGTCTTCAAAAAAATAAATACCTGGGGGTAGCTCACAGAACAAATAATAATTCGAGGAAATTTATTAAAAATGATGTAAATGAAGCTTAGGTGTTTGTAAGAACAGGAGTATATAAATTGACTCGTGGTTTTTGCCCGAAACATCATTGGTCAAACTAGATTAATTGTTTTCCATAGAATAAAAGTCAATAAGAACATAGGAGTTCAATCACGAATTCAACTTATTACATTCGGAAGGTAATAGTTTCAAATCGATCTTTTAAAATACTTGAAAACTATTTTGAAAATTCTGAAAATTCACTTAATGACCAGTGAGAATCATTCCCTTCTTTTAAATCTGTTTTCTAATGTGAGAATCGGTAATCAGTTTATAACATTTTAATAAATTATTAAAATTTTCTTTCATGATGTTTAAACATTTTGAATAGTTCATATCTATACTCAGGTGAAATTATTATTCATTAAGTAAGTAGAAGGTCATTTGATACAAATCATTTTATATAAAGCAATAATTGAGTAAAACCTAGTCAGTACGAACCAGCATGAGGAAGCGTTTGTATTGTTGAACACGTGTTGTTGTTTTATAAAATGGGCAGTGAAAATCTCACAATAAACTGTTTTTTCAATACGTTATAGATTTTCATGAAGAATTGGCCAATTCTATCACAGATACCCTTCCTAAATTCAAAATAGGCTCATATTTAAAAATGTTCTGTACCAATTGTATTGATTTCAGTTCCTCTATATTCTAGAACCATGAAAAACATTTTATTTAAACAGTGGTTGCTGTTTTGAATTGTTTTTGTTGTCTACGTGTTGGTAAAGGTGATCAACTTACTATGAGAATGTTCTTCTTCTGTAAAAGTACAAAATTACGAAAGTTCAGCACTTGCACTATCAAATATACTTGATCTGGAGGATGCGTGTTTTATTTTCATCGAATATTATTCCTTTAATTTTTTCTCCAGTGTATCCAACTGTTTTGAGTGAATATTTGTAACCCCAGTTTGGCATACTGCAGAAGAGGTCAATTTTATAGTCAAGGGGAGCACTTTCAAAGAATATTTGTAGCCCTCGTAGTTCAACCCCCAATGAAGGGTAGATGTTACCCTAAGAATCTTAAATGGTAAGAGGTGTCAAGTGGACATCGTTTTTATTAGCGCTCAGTTATGCTTCCAATTTTACATTTTTATAAAAATTATTAGAAGAGTAGGTGGCAGCATTCCAACCTTTGAATGAGAGGATATTTTATTTGTTGGTGATTATCCTTTTACAAAATGAAATTCAATATGCGAGAAAGACATTTCAAATATAAAATCCACTTACGCTTATGTTATAAAATGTTCGAAATGTCGTCCATTTTGCCCTAACCAGTAGTAAAGTCTGTTTTCGAACAGAAAACTCCACTAGGAATTGACTGGAAAGATATACAAAGGAAGAAATCCAAGGGTGTTGAATCCGGTGATCTCAGAGGCCATTCAACTGCCTCCCTTCTGCCAATTCTATACGGAAGTCTTTCGTTAGACGGGAAGAAAATAATCAGGTGGAGCACCGTCCTACTAGAAATGTAAGACATTCTTCTGAAAAACTTCATTACCTTCTGCATTCATTTGAGTTTCTAGCTCGTGAGTTATAAGAGGATCGGTAGACTCTTCAAACATTTAAAGGTATAGATTGACAGTCAAGTACCAGTCCAAACATTAACATTTTGTGGATGTTGTGTATGCCCTTTCCGGAAAATATGGTGGGTTTTTGTCACTCCAATGGCAACAATTTTGTTTATCGACTTTGCCATTCAGAAAAAATTAACACTCATTGCTGAAACAGATGTTTAACAGAAGATTAGGGATGGTATTGACTCCATGAGACATGATTTCACAAATTTCTATTCTTCTATCATGATCATCCTCG
>WOGN01009733.1:0-10693 GCA_015342105.1 Leptinotarsa texana | reverse complement strand
AAGAGGTGCAGTAAATAAATTCTGCTACACGTCATTTATTCCAGGATAACAAAATTTATGTTTTCAAAAATTATTAAGCGGTGCTGCGTTATGACGTAATTTTAATTGAGAACAGTGCATCTGACAACAAACAAATACCTTTTAGATCCTCAATTATTTTGCAACAAATCTGATCTCTTAGTTTGCTTTCAGTCGATGCACGATACCGCATCAGATTTTTAAGGAATTTATCCTTAAGTAAAGCGATTTTTAATTTTTTGAGCGAAAACCATGCGTCGGACAAAGAAAACCCAGCAAATCAAATGTGCTCAAAAATGTATGGAGATTTTAAAAATAATTTTTATTTCAAGATAAAGCAGTGGCGTAGTATTTTTTTCGCCAAAAATATACATTTCAAAACTCGTACGTACGCCACTGGCAGAGAAAATTAAGAAAATTGTAAGAATTACCTCCTTAAATATTAGCATGTGTTTCAAGAACACCCTGTATTTTTTCAAATAACTGGTGTGGTTGTCAGATATCTCAATCAGCGAGGGAAATTGCTTTGACATAATTAAATTTGATTTCGAATAACTTCTCGCAAATGCTAATGGTTATTTTTTTGAACATTCAGAAAAACCTGACCAAAACCATAATAAGGTATCGATTATAATATATTTGACTTCAGTAATGATGAATTATTAACAATGATAAAAAAATTACTGTAATATCAAGAAATTAAAGCAAGTTTCACGGCCTCAATGAGGGTAATGTACTTGTTGAAACCATAATATTTCAAAATTGAGACATATACGTCTTTCCTATTAGAAGCAGGATCACAGGTGTGTGTGTTTGTGAGCAAGTCAGCAAGCCAATGGCTTTAAATTATCATATATCGTATGATATATTTTTCTATAAAATATTTTCCCAATGAAAAACACTCTCTGAATCGTCATCATTCTGACAGAAATAGGCAAGAAAAATCACTCAAAAAATAACAAGGTCAGCACAAGATCGAGGTCGTTATTATGATCTGCCAAACGAAATTACGCAATACTCAAGCTTTATAAATACCTACATACAACTGTTCGAATTGAAATTTTGTATTGACTACCTACTTCATATGCCAAACCTGGCAGTTGCAATAAAACCACACACGGCACATAATCATGCAAATGTGCTTCGTTACTATAATAAAATATGCAAAATATGTAATAAAACATGTCACTTGGTCTTTGTAGCCGTCGGTTAGTCGTGTTTTGAAAAATAAAATGATCCATGTCCTGAAAATTGGCAACTTTAGGTTTTTTAATATGCTTCATCGAATAAAAATAATGGGGTTTTCCAATACTTCCGGTTATAGTCGAAGTTGGTTCGAATGCAGCACCCTGTATATTTTGACATATTTTAATACCTGGCATAATTCTAGTGTGGGTTTATGCAATACAACCTATACCAAAAATCAACCGTTCTCAAGATATTATTTTACTCAAAAAACTTAGAGTGATTCCCATATAAAATTCAAAATTTTGTTAGAATACATGAATAAGCTACTATTGATTCATCAGAATACTTCATTCCATGACAGTGAAGTGAGGTCATACGTATCATGTTGAGCCTAATGTCTGGATCATTTCCTGCTGCTGTCCCTACTCGAAATTTTGTTTCTGATCGAAATGTAGCTCTGGGGTACGCCGTGTCTGGTAACCATGTTGCTGAAAAACATTTCTGCTTCCGTACCAGCTTCTCGGATTGGAATATATATATATATAATCCCAGGTCATTTGGAGAAATAATTCATTACTATAGTCTATTCAGAAATGTCTGAGAGTGAAACAATTTCTTGAATGCAAACATGCCGGTATATGAAAGAAAGCAACATAGTCGTCTCAAGCAAGTGGCACTGCAATTCATCCACAAAATCACTGAGATATTTCTACCCGTCTCGCAAACAGGATGTCTGTACCTCACTTGTCACTTCACGTTAATCACTATGACCGAATGAAAGAATAAGGATATTTGACACTAGTTTATTTGCCTAACCCTAAATGAATGAAGTGAACAAAATAAACAATTAATATAGAATTTGAACAGCTGTCAGAATTTTGGCTTTGATTTACGGAATACTGCTGCAGACTGCTCAGAGGAATCTTAGATCTGTGAAAATAGGAAATAGAAATTTGAATAATCTACGAGATTGACAAAAAGGGGTTCTCTGTGTCAACCGAATAAAATGAAAAGTGGAAAAATGAAATGTTACACAGTAATGTCTCTCTCGAACTCGCACAAGGGTTTTTGATACCGAAGTGTCCTCCTGCTTGGCTACTATGGACCCATTCCAGCACATCTCTGACGTGTACTATGGATAAGACCTTTTGGTGCACCACCGTTATCCTATCTGGGCTCTCCCAATTGCGATACTTCGCCAAGAGAATCCCACTGAGCCCAGTAAATTTTGAAAACTGTACCATACTTGAAACTTGGTGCCAACCAAGTGAAATTCCATTAGTGTGTGACCTTGGAACCAACTTCAGGTCATTTACTTTCTTCTGATTTTGTATCGTCTTTCCTATCATCATCTACACGTTTACTCCTTCTGAAGTCAATCTTACAGTTGTACCACGTATCCGCTCTATAGCGATTTGTCCAAAATCTTTTACAAATTTTCTGTAGTAGGTACGTGCACAATTCAAGGAAGTTTAGTTTCTCATGGTAATCCCTTGGTCTAGGCCAGTTTTCATAACCTCGATCTTCACTGCTTTGGTTTTTATTTCTTTCTCCGAGATTATATTGCCAAGGATATTCACTTCTTTCTGCAATGTGGTGTACTTCTTGGGATTCAACTTATTCTTCTGAATATCTCTCCTAGATTTCGAAGAAGGTCACTAAATATTTTTCTCATTACATGTACGTCAGTCAAATAGACAAAACAAGTTTTTCAAGTGATCCCTCTTAGAACCACTTCCATAAATTTTTCAAAAATAGCCGGTGTACATAATTCGACTGGAATAAAATTAATAATATAATAATAATAATAATATATATACCTATATTCACCCAAATACAGAAATAACAGACAAGTCATAAAGGATTTACAAATACTTATTATAGTGCCTGATCGACTTTATAATAGCATCTTTCAATTACAAAATGTTTAAGACATTTTTTAAAACATGTTAAGGTTCGACTCTCTCTTACATAGTCTGGTGATTTATTAAATAATAAAGGACCTAGTGTGTCTGGAGAGTTTTTAGATAATTGGACCCTAGAAAAGGGTATATTCAGCTGATTTTTTATTCTTGTATCATGTTCATGAATGCCAGATCTGGTTGAAAAACTGTTATAGTTACTAAATATATACACACAAACTTCAAAGATAAAGAGTGATGGTAGCGTCATGATTTTACATGTTTTGAATACATCAACACAGCTTTGTCGAGAGGATAGACTAATATCGACCTCTTAATATCGTCAGTAACCCATTTGCAGTTGGGCTGCTTCGTACTGGTGGAAGACATTTTCAGCAGCTACATTAACGTCGACTTGTCAGTAATCGCTATTCTGGAAGACTAGTGTAGAAAACCACTTTTATAAACTAGTCCACTACCATTTTTATGACGTTATTCTACACCAATAGTCAGCACAGAAGACGGTTCAACCATTCTTCTCCGTTTATAGTACCAATGGAAATGACTATGTATTTGTTGACTCTTCAACGACAACTACTCAACAATCGAATGGATAACCGGTATTTATTGGATGATGTACCAGGTTCGTTCGCTCTGGCAAAGAAATAATTGTGATTTTCTTCTAGAAGATCAGAATATTTGCTCTCTCTCTCTTTTGTAAGTTGTAGATATTTCTCCAGAATTCTGAGGGCTCGGTGATCAACAATTTGTCTCTTCAATGTTCCTCCACTTCTAGGTTTTCCTCCTAGTCTCACCATTACAACGTTTTGGAAGTTTTTGGGGACCTAGATGGATTGTTCTGCCAATATAAGGATTTTTGAACTACTCTCAACAACAAATTAGTATATTTCTTTATTTTCAGTCCTCAGAATCCTCTTCTTGACGTTCAAAATAAATCATTTCCGATCCATGATGTCGAGATAAAAGGCGCATCCATTCATAAAAGAGGATGTTCAGTGGTCGTTGAACCTATCTGCAAACACAAAAGCACTCCTATTATGTTTTAGGTATGTTTGTCCCGTAGTCGTTTCCGAGGTTTTTCGTTTGAAGATGAAGTTCACCTCAGAGACCAGTTGTTCTTTCATGGAAACAGAAATATTTTGAAAACTTATGTTTTGAAAAATGGCGGACCTCCTATTTTGAGTTTTGATTTCAGTTTTCCAACAGAATATTAATATTTTTCTATTATTTTGTGATCAGAATTATCTTTATAACACTATATAAAATTTCAACTGAAACAGAACGCGATTAATTCGTTCCACTAGAAACTCCATAAGACCAACGCTACGGTATCATTTCGATTTTTTCCTTTATAATCGTTGTGACGATTGTAGTAATTTCAAATGAGCTCCAAGCGTGAAAGTAAAAGAAATTTACCGTCCGCGGTTGCTAGATCACATTATATTCATAAAAAATAAATAATAAAAATTTTATGGTCGACTAGGTGCTGTATCGTATATGAATTTATCTTGAAACGATCAGAGAAAAGTAGTAGAGAAAATAGATAGTGAATTATATCCGCAAAAAGAGTCATTCAAAATCACAAATCGAATTATTTTATTTTTTGGGTGTCCATATAAAAAAGAGGTGATGGATACTGTTTTTGGTACCAACCTGATGGTTAACCAATATAACGTATTTTTTTATATTTGGGCCAATTTGATCTTCCATAGAATTTGATAAAAATTAAAAGTGATAAGAAAATATATACAACTACGGAAATATTCACTTTGAAAAGTTGCTGCTTTAATAAAAACCTAATTAGAAACAATGTTGTGGAGCACCATCTTGTTGAAAATTATTCACTATTTAATATATGTCGGATCAATCTCTTCGATATTTGGCCGATATCATTATGGAGAAAATCCAGTTACGCATCACCTGTTAAATTTATAAGAAAAAAGGGACCAGAAAAAAATTCTGGAAATAGTAGCTCACTCGTTCAACCTTTCAAGGTTTTTTGCATGTTCCTACCTTATGAATTATATCAAATTTAAACACCACGGTATAATATCGATGAATAAAGATTATATTCTATTCTAGCTCTGGGATTTATGTTGGCCTAGTAACGACATATCTGAAAAACACGATGTTAAATACATCTACGACTAACTACGACTCATGCCCGTAATTTCGATTTTAAAATCTAGATTTTGAGTAAAGGTGTTGACATCTTCCCTCACGAAGTCGCCATATACGGGATCGACTGAGAACGCAATCCTCAAATAACAAAGATGAACGAGGCTCCCCAAGGCGGTCAGTTGCAAAGTCAAGCTTCGACATCGACCGCTGGCACGTCATCTGTCTCGCACTGCAGCTCTCACTACAAGACAACCGGTTGTAAACTAGCGCCCAAACACAAAGCATTTATGATTCAATACAGGCAGCGCTGTTTCGACCCGCCATTAGTCTCATCGGTGATGCTAGGCTTAACCACAAATGCATTACCGACAGCATCTTGATTATGGTCAGGTTGGAGCCTGGCTCCCTTATCCTTTCAACTGGTGTTTGTCAGAGGGACAAATGGGTTATAACTGATAGTGGAATGGTGACATGAATGTCCTCAGACATCAGTGCCGCCCTTCACGGTATACCCCTTCCTGGCTGGGGTGAGATGGATGAAAAAATTGTTCATCTGTTAACGGGGACATGGGAGCCTCATTCGACAGAGTGTCGGGGCCTTCTATATCGGAAGGGGTTGTCTACAACATATTCTATAGCTTCCCTAACTTATTATCGTGAGTTTCTGCGCGATCAAAAACTCACTGATTCCTCGACTGAATTGACTGCCGAATGGAAGGCAGTTGCAAATCTCTGCGGATGGCTCCATTCCGCACGAACCACGGATCATTCACAATCATCCGTATTATCTTGTTTTGCAATCTCTCCACAATGAAGATATTAGACGGAGGCGCTTGTCTCCAGACGCCTGAAGCATACATGATGACAGGCTTGAACATCGTGTTGTAGATGATAATTTTCTTTTTTAGGCTCATTTTAGATCTTTTGTTAATCAGAGGGTACAGACTAGCTTTCCGGCCCTCAGATTAACGGATATAATGTGCGGGTTCCAGGTGAACCTACGGTCTATTAGAAGGCCGAGGTACTTTACCCGCGCTTGCCAGTTGATCTCCCTTTCAGAGATCCTCACTTTCCTAGCCGGAGAAGATATCGTTCTTCCCATGGTTATCGCCTGAGTTTTGTCTGGGTTTACTCGGATCTTCCACTCGAGGTGCCAGCGCTCGAAGTCGTCTAATGCACGTTGCATGTAGACGATCCCTAGCTCCCGACCCATGGAAGATGAGAGGAAAGCAGTGTCATTGGCGTTGAGAGACACCTTCACATGCTCGAACTTCGGGAGGTCGCTTGTGTAGAGCGAGTACAACATGGAAGAGAGCACAGCTCCCTGTGGCACCCCAGCAAGGATCTCTCTGTTGTTAAACAGGCAGCCCTCTACTCTAACCTGAAATGTTCTGTCTCAGGGCCTGTAACTCGGTGGAGTGGTCTCTCCTGAATCCGAATTGTTCGTCAAGCAGAACATTTCGGTCCTCAATTTCTTCGTTGAGCCTTTGGAGAACGACTCATTCAGCCAGCTTAGGCGCCGACGAAAGTAGACTGATCGGGCGATAGTTCTGTGGGAACAGCGGGTTCTGACCCTGTTTCGGGAACATGACGGGAACGATCGCAGGCTTTCACCTTCTGGGGAAGTATGTGAGGGCCAACGAACTGTTTACTATATTAAGAAGGTTCTCGAGGCATTTGAAAAAATGCATTGCTGGAATGAAATGTTCTTAAAGGACAAGTGAGTGAGGATATTGACATCTATCCTTACTATGACGTCATCTATAGGATCATCAGAGAACTCAATCCTTGAATAACTAATATTAATGAGGCTCCCCAAGGTGGTCAGTTGCAAAGTCAAGCTTTGATATGGACCGCCGATGCGTCCTCTGTCTCTCATTGCAGCTTTTACTGCAAGGCAACTAGTTGTTAGCCCAAACACAACACATTATGATCCCTAATCACAAAATGAATTAATGGAATCAACTGTCCTTGAATAATAGGCCTTAGTAAGTGAGGCCGATGACATATCTCCTTACGAAAACATTATTTATGGGACGGGTCCCATAGTGAAAGACAGAGGACGAAAATCTTGGTGGTTCTGCAAATAACCGCCCTGTGGAGCCAGGAGCCTCGTTTATTTTTTTATATTCAAAGATTGAATTTTATGGCGTCTTCATACGGAAAGACATCATCTCCCTGAATTTTTTAGGTTTGTCTTTTTGGGACAGTTACGTCGAGCAATGCATTTGCAGATTAATCAACATTTTTTGTGAAATAAAATTAGTATTCGTTCATAAGAACTTTCTGAAACACCAATCACAGTGTACGTATAAATCCTATTGTCGTCACAATCACGCATCTCTTGGCTGATAAAATCTGATATCAAATATTTTGATGACGTTGCCAAAACAAAACAAAACATTGGTGACATAAAAATATTGGGATTTGAAAAATTGAGAAGATTTTTGTTTACACCGATTATATTTATTTCTGTAATTTTTGGCTGAAAATTCGAAGGTGACGTCCAAATCTATTATTAGAAAAAAAATTGACAGGACTTATTTTTATTTTCAGGTAATGAATATGTGGGTCTTATTTTTTCAATAACATCTCGGACGTCTATATAAACACAGATGCCCTTGCCAAAGTTCAATTCTAGACTCTTTGGCCGGGATATCTACACAATCTATAAAATAAAAAAGGCAAATAGACGACTTAATGACAAGCGATTTGTAATCACAGGAAACAAAAGTATACCAAAGTCGCACACTAATAATACTTATTACATATTAGTATCTGAAAATGTGTTAAAATGTGAGTAATAGATGCCTACCAAAATACTTCAAAATATTTCTCAAAATAAACATCATAATTTACCTTACAGTCTAGGACTGTGAGAGGAACAAAATTGTCAATAGCACTCAACTGATGATGTGGTGTACCTCAAGGAACATTGTGAGATCCCTTTTAATCAATATATATTTAGATAATTCATTTTCTGTAAAAAAACTAATGGATGTGTGATTAGCTTTGCAAAGCTGAAAACAGAAATAACCGAATAATTGCTTACATCTCCTTATTCTCCATATATGTTCAAATATCAGCAAAGAACAGATTCAACCAACTCAACCATTCGCAATTCTTTCCTTTTATCGCTTTTTTGCATTTGGCGCTTGGTTATTGATTTATTGATGAAGAAATGTTTTATTATACGTGTCAAATTGTGAGGGTTGTGTCCAAAAAGCATAATACGTGATACATACAAGAGCTAAACAACTTTATTGTAAATGTGTATTGATTCAATAATTCAAAACTGGGAAAAAGTTACTTTCAAGTTGGGAAATTTGTAGCTTTAGTTCCCCCAGAAATATTTCTAGCAATGACCCCGTTAGTAAGTATTTTAAAATCCACCTGTGGCAGTTTATCAGAATCATCCTTAGAAAACTAGACAGTATATTTATTTTCTAATATATCAGATATAAATTTTAACAAAGAAATAACTTCACCTCAAACTTCGTTTTAAAAAAGGCATGAACAAGGATAGAATCTGTGGTTCTCAACATGGCTGATATACCGGTAATGTTTTATCTGTCTGACAGTCCTATGGCTTGAACCAAACTTTTACTTTTACATTATCCTTAACATAAGTATCTTGTTCATATTAGCATTATGCTGTTAGGGCTCGTTCTGCATTATTATTCGTTTTGAAGTACGCAGGATTTACACGGTATAATAATTGAAAATTACTATACCAAGTCAAAAGAAAATTTGTCGAGTCGAAACGCTCTGAATTTACATCTACAGCACATGCGTGCTGTAGCTCACAAAGGAGAATTATAGTATATATTTCTTTTGGATTTGAGCGGCGAGTTACCAGGTTCTTTTATTCATGTTATTGGTTTCTCAACCAATTATTTCTGAAATCAAATCATATAAGATTTGATAACATTGAAATTATTCAAGGTTTCTATACTGGTCAATCGAATAAGAAGTGGGAATAGACCTGCGAAGGCACGGACCTTTCATTATGGAATTCAAACAGCTCAAATCTAACCTATGATGATTATAAAAAAAAATCAAACCTAAATTTGATTTTTTTTCTTATGAGCCGCAGCATAAAACCATGGATAAGTTATATACAAAGAGTAATTTTTGTCTTGTCAGCTGATTTGTTGAATTAGCGATATTTTACCCCTTGAAGATAAAAAAGACTTGAACTTTCATCTTTTACCCCACGACCACCAAGATGTTCAATGAACGATAGAATGCGATATACGAATATTTATCACTTTTGTTACACTCCACCGAGTTTTTTTAAATATCACGTCTTTTATATAATACCTATGTAAAGCGAAACATCAGTAATAACCTTCAACTGAGATTAACTTGATAATGTTTCAATAAATGTTTCTACGCGATATTTTGAGAAGATCAATCCTGAAACTCATATTTGAATCGTTGTTCTAAATGAAAAAAAAATGTAATCAATTCATTTAATTTTTTCTATTTCAGCCCATCAAGCCCACAACAACTAAAATAGAGCCTAACCAAATTAGGATCCACAAGTAATAATCACGTCTAAAGAAATCAACCAATTCTATACCTTCTTGTGAATAATTGCAAGGTAAGAACGTTTTCAGCTAATATTTTGCTATTCGTTATAACTGTTGGGTATAGATAAATTATCAGTACTGAAACATACACAGTACACAGTTGATGTGTACAAGTGGTACTTGCGATAAATAAAATTATATTTTACAAATGATTACTTAGCATAAACACAATCGATATGGGGATTTCAGTTCAAATCATAGTCTAATTGAATGCCTAATAATCTGAAGAGGAGCACGAGATATTCTGGCAGTAATTCAATTTGAATTGGGAAATCCATATCGACACTGTATGTTCAACAAGGCTTACTATGCTATAAAACAATTGAAAATTTCTTTAGATAGGATAGAGCTGATGAATGTACGCTGTCTTCTCAAAAATATTTATTTATTCATCAATTTCTCTTTATTTCCCTTCAAAGTAGTACCCCTCAGATTTAATACACTTGTGCCAGCGTATTGTATTTTTATATTGTATTACGGTATTGCTTTTGGCCAAAAAATTACTAACAAGCACTGAAGAGTGAGCAGGTGCTTTATCATGATGCAAAAGCCATGAATTATTTTTCCACAATACCGGATGTTTTCTTCGTATTGCTTCAAGAGATTACTCCTTGTAGACTGTACAACCATGTGTCAAGAACTCCTGATGCACTATGCCAGGGGTCTCCAAACTTTGAAGCCTTCGGGCCATAATGATTTCTTCAGTTTGTTCCAAGGGCCAATTTCTGCCCTTAACTATATTTCTAGACTTGGATAGTCGCAAAGTGCGTGACCTAAGCAAACTTACGCTTTTTTGCATTTCAATTATTATTGTGCATTGTGACACTTAACGACATCTAGTGGCGAGTA
>WOGN01009732.1:0-10693 GCA_015342105.1 Leptinotarsa texana | reverse complement strand
TTAAGTATATAGATAGTTAAACATTTATTTTGCAAACTACAACAAAAATTTGACAAAATACGAGTCTCCAAACTTGTTTTTTGCTCTCCTGAAAAATATACGCAAAGGCTGTTATCAAGTTCTTCCCCTGAACCCTTCATATGGGTCTGTAGTTTTTATACTGAATAGAGAATGTATCATTATCATTAGGTACTAGAATATCGATTGATACCAATCGATGTTTAATATATAAATAATACAATGCTCCTGTCAAAGTTTATTAGAAAAATATCTACAGATACCTAATTATACTTTGCACAATCTCATCCGCATACTGACCTTTCGTGGCCGTTGTTTATAGTAACCTTGTTTCCACTGTATTTTCATTAGACCAATAACGGATGTTACAACGCGCCATTTGAAATAAACTTGCTTCGTTTGAAAGTGAAACATCAGCGATGAAACTGTTTATGTAAGTCCAACAGAAAAACCTCGGCACTGTAAAATTTGGTTTTTCAACTGCCGACAAATAACGTCATACGTAATATTTTGAGGAACTGTAGATCTACCTTGCTTTGGTAGACCAGGGTTGGTAATTTTGGAAACAAAAAAAAATTATAGTATTATGAAGTCAATGGAAGAAGGAAGACAATATAACAAAAATGAAAGAAAAAATAAATAACGGTTGATTTGAGGTTGGGAAATAGAAGGGGGTGAGTTTACAAGGGTAAAAATCGGTTTATCTCGATTTCTGACAAAACTACATGTCATATGGAAAAAAATTGTGTAGTGAAATTGTAGGTGATAAAAAAAATCAACAATTTTTGTATTCACAATTCAAATAACCAAGTCTTTGATTTTTGTTGTTATCTTTTACAAATATTTTTTTCACGATATTTGGTGAACACTCACCATTTTATGTACCTATCAAATATCTACTGTAATTTTTTGGATTCGAAATTTTTAGTTTTAACATTATTTTGATTTAATATCAAAAAGTACCTAATTTTCAATCGAAAATTCACGAACCAAAATATCTGCTTTTTAAAAAAAGTCGGTGAGCTTATTGTTCATTGGAATCTCACTATCGTAAATATTCTCAGAAAATGCAAATACCGAAAAAAGTCGAATCCAAAATTTAGTTTTTGGTCATTGTGTTCAATTTTGAGGTATTCATTAAAATTAACACTTCAATTTCTCGTATACCGTAAGATTCCATGTTACATTGATAAACAAAAAAATTACAAATCCATAAAACATGCGAAAATAGTTGTTCAAATTATTATTATTATTATTAGCGTCTAATAATGAATTTACGATACTTTTCTTTGGCCAAACTACAACCACAGCAAACTTCAAAAAACTTACATAGATAGATAACAAAACTGACTACTTATTAATCAAAAAAAAAAATAAAATATCAACAAAAAACGCATATTAAATAATCTTCTCTTCTAATTTTTTATGTGGTTTTGAGTTCAGTTGTTTGCCAACAGAACCGAACCCATCCAGTCTTCTCCTTTTTTACCTTTAGCGTAGCTTCCGTTACAGAATAGACATTCCGTATCGTCTTCATCATCACTCTCTGAAGATGATTCGGATATTTCTTTCTATATAACCATAACTTTCTCACAATCTATTGTTTTCCTAATTTAATAATTGTTTTTCCATTCCTCGGATTATGGCTTTATATATACATCACCCTTTATGGTCTGCAATTATTGGCAAACTGTTCTATAAAGACACAAGACTCATGAAAGAATTGCTAAAGTGCATGCTAAAATTTCCGAGAGGCATAATGTTGCAAAGTAACACGGCGTATTTCTCCCGTTTTACTACCAAGGTCCCCGTTTTGCCAACTTTGAATATTTTTTCTCAAAAACTGACCATTATTTTCCGTTGTGCCCGTGGAAACTTTTGATCAGGACATTGAAAAGTTCATCATACCAAAAAATCAGCAAAATTCACCAGAAGCCATTTTCCATAACGTTTGTGAGTGGTCCTTCACCTTCAATTTAATTGCCAAAATGCAATACATTTCGCTAAGAAAATCAACTCACGTAGGTATCTTAAACTGGATGGAATTTATCAGAATGAAAGAAAGAATAAAGAGAAGAAAAACCTAATTCATAATAATTAAACGAATCTATCATTTATTCAAAAGTAAATGAAAATTATTCAAGTAAGTGTTCAAAATATCCACCGTTTTGTAAAATGCGGTTCTGAAACTCAAATTCTTATACCTATAGTATTTCCAATACCAACTGGAACAGCACAGATAAGGAATTCCTGCCTCGACATAGGCGTCGGCATATTATTTTTCTGTGGTAGTTTTTCAGTTACTTATTCTTACAATCATAGCAATTGATCACCCCATGAAAAAGTTATCTAAACTGAATTTTTCCACCATGGGAAATTATAAAAACTTCAAAATTCAAGGTAGTTGATTTCCGAGGCAAAAACTTTAAAATACAATGAAAACACAAATAATCACACCGAATTCTCGCCAAATATATATTTAAAAAATAATAGAGGCCAACAAAATTGCTAAAAAATCAAAATGTCTCTTCGATATATTCGGATGAGGTGGAATCATCGGGTTGAAAAACAATCGGATTTATGGAACTTTGCACATAATATTTGTTCTCTTCTTTTATAACGTGGGCCACACATCACTATTACCTACTTCAGTCACCACTCGCCTTATATTGTCAAGCACCACAGCATTCAAAGTCGGTGACTGATTACGTTTCCGCAAACTTTCTTTCATTGTGACCCAAACCTTTTGATTGAACACACAATAGTATGGAGGCAAAGGTAAAAGAATATGACCAAGTGTTTCACACATCGAATCAGTAATATACTATTTTTTGAAATTACGTTGTTTCATAGTCGCCAGTAATACTTTTTTCGTTTGAATCTTTTCGGGTATTTCTATGTTATGATTTCGCATGAAATCAACAATATCTGCTTTTTTGTGTTATTATTTGGTATTGTGGGCAATAACCGAGTTTGGAAGAATATTTGGAGAAGCTGCTCACTGAACCAAGTTTCGAATGAAGCCCCAGTCATATCTTCGTGGTGATCAGCAGACGAATCTTTTATATTTTTGGCCGACAGAAGCAAAACATTGGGTACGAAACCACTTTCATTCCCAGCATTCAAAGTTATAACACGTTTTCCCCTTGAAGAAGGTGTGTTCAAAGCACAATACTTGGTTTCGTCTATCCACCCATATTTGACAACATCATGAGTGTCAAACCAAGTTTCGTCGAGGTAGATATGTCTGCTGGGTTCTCGGTAGCTTTTCATTCGACTCAAATATTCTTGTCGGAGTTGAACGATGCGTGTCGAATACATTATGACCATCCGATTGTTCAATTTTTTATATTTGAAACCACAAGACAATAAGTCACCTCGTAGAGTTTCTAAGGATTTGTAATTGTAATCGTGATAGTCGAGTAAATTATACTATATCATTTCCAAAGTTGGTACTTCATTTTTTTGGTATATACCATAAATTGTTCGCCGAATCACATATTTTGTAGCACCATCAACGTTTGCGGATTTTTCATTCCTTTGTTTTCGTTTTATGGCATGGTCAATGATATTCCCTATTCTAATGACTCGAAGAACTGTCGAACGAGATAGTTTTGTTAATTCGCATATTCTATTCACAATAACATTATGTGAAGTGTGACAGTTTTCCTTCTTCAAGCATTCTTGAGTATTTGAAATTACTCGCTGAACTTGAAAATGTAAGTCCTTATTTTCAAATTCCGAATCCCTGTCGATTGACACAGATTCCTCACACGTAATGTTATCTTTTGTTTCAAAAGATCTCCAGAATGCCATAGTGATGAAAGTACCCAAAAACACTGAGATTTTCACAAAAATCGGTTTAAACGATGAGATTGGCACCTTTGGTGTGAAAGTTGAAAACTTTTTCTAGAGATCAATTACCCTAAAGGGTAACTGATATTTTTGCACTCGACGCGCGTTTCGCTAACAAGGTTAGCATCTTCAGGAGAAGAAAATTGATACTGAATCTAAAGACAAGGGTTAGCTGTTTATATACCTGAAGTTTTTTGGTCCGATGTGGCCTTTGTTTGTTAAATGATGATTATCCTAATTGATTTTTTGGTTATCAACTAGTGGAACCACTACCTGTTAATTAATTTGTCAACAATACATTAAAAAGCGGACAAATTAATTTGCAGGTAGTGGTTCCACTAGTTAATTACGGAAAAACCAATTAGGATAATCATCTTTTAACAAACAAAGTCCACATCGGACCTAAAAACTTTAGGTATATAAACAGCTAACCCTTCTTTAGATTCAGTATCAATTTGCTTCTCCTGAAGATGCTGAACTTGTTAGCGAAACGCGCGTAGAGTGCAAAAATATCAGTTTGGTGTTAAGGTAATTGATCTCTAGAAAAAGTTTTCAAAAATCGGTTTGCAAAACCACTCACTACCTCACCTAACCTCTCGAACACAAGGCACTGATAAAGAAATATCATGAAACGGACAGTCCAGCTAGCCGAGCCTTTGTTCCTCAATTACATTTGATAGCACGTTTACTAATTATCTGGGCCCCTAGGAGCCACAGGCAAGAAATGTTTATAATTGTACTCTTATTTTCATTGCCGTTCCAATTGGGAATGGATAGACTATATTTCTCGATGGCCGCGTCAACTCCGGCACCGCTTTCCTACCTGGGTCAGCATCTCGGGCGTCGGAACCCCGAGCGTCGCCCGAGATATTTTTGTATCACCCAAGTCCGTTACTGAATGTCTTTCATTCGTTTCGTGAAGTTTATGTAACCTTCAAATTCCCGCTCAGTTACAATGGTCACTATATTTCGCAAATACATGGATGGCTTCATCAGATATGATATGGATTCACAAGAATGGGTTTTTTATTTTAGTTGCTCTTGCTCTATGTAACACACCCTAATATGGGAGTAAAATTTTTTCTGTTGTAAAATGTAAATATTTTGTTGTTTCATCGTATGATCATGATCCACCTTTCCAGATTCCTGCGTAGACTTGAGCAAAGCCTTCGAAAGAGAGATCGAAACCAGAGCCCATCGGACAGTGACGAAGATTCTTCGAAAGTTACGTCTCCACTTCTACAGCCATCGAAAGGTGTCAAAGTTGAAATTCGAAAAAGTAACAGTATAGGAAAATTGCAGGATGGTGGCTCAACAAGGGATAAGTATAGAAGAGAGGATTATGCCTCATCTCAAGACCAATCACTGAAAGTCCTTTTACCAGGTCATGGTCATTCTGATTAGCCAGAGAATGATTATTCCATTGAATATAACTGTACCAATTTCATGATAATGATATGAACAAAAGTTTTAATGTCGACATATTTGCTCAATAGCATTGAGGGAGGACAATAACAAAACAACTGATCGAGGATGTCACATTTTGGTGTGGAATTCCTCTTCTTTTTTTTTGAGTAACTCACATTATCTTTTCGGCTCACAACAACTTTTTACTATCAGGTCTCTTTTTAATGGTTGTGATCAAAAGTTTCAAAAACTGCACCCAAGACATTTGCGTGGAACACATTATACAGGCCGTTTTTTTTGTCATGTGCTAACATTGCTATAGTCTAAACCGTAACAAATACGAAGACGATTGAATAGGAAAAAAGGTAACTGTCATAAGAAACAATACAATGGTCCAAGAAAATTTACGGGGGCTCTTACTTTCCTCGAGTTATATGGGTGAAACCAAAAATGCTGTTTTTGTTTTTTTTCGAATGGAATTGTTGATTCGGAGAATATCAAAGAATTGAAAGAGGAAATGATTGTATTTGAAATGTACTATTACAACGTGATAATAAATATTCGATAAAACGTTTCGTGTCAACATGACCACAGTCAACTTTTTTTTAAAATACGGACCTGTCCTTTTCAATACAGATATTGACGAAGCGATAAATTCACAATCCAAGAGTTTATAACATTTGATATTTTTATGGCGTTTCATTTGAAAAAACCACCATCATAAGTGACAACAATGTAACAGAAAAAAAATTAATTTCATCATGAACTTTTGGGAAAAATGAAAGCAATACGGAAAATCAAAGCTAAATGGCAATTTACATTAAATGCTCGAATTGACGACCTTTTTGTTGAATGCACATAAGTTGTCGGTCCAGACAATTTCTGTGACAATTTTCCGGTATAAAAGATGTAATACTAATATATGCATCTCTTATTTATTGTTTGAGATGGTCGATATCTATACTTGGTGTTCAAAAAACTTCAACTCTTAGGTAAACCCAGACAAAAAATCTGGAGGAATAATATATGCATCCGAATGTTCCTTACTATAGCTGCATTATGGGGAGGAGCGCCGTCCTTTTAAAAATATTGGGTAAATTTTCTTTTTGAGGGCACCCGACGATTTTGAAAAAATTCATGAGTGGTCTTACGAATTTTGATGCGTAAATTACGAATCCGAAAGGAAAAAGTGGCGCTCTCCCTTATTCAGAAAGTTACGGCCCTTCAAGGTTCAGAAAAGGGCAACTTTTCAGCCTTCTTTTTCACAAAATAAACTATTTGAAAACACAAACATTTATACACTAGATCACCTCTATACCTTATTTCTCCTTCTTTGACACTTTTCACTTCAATAATGGACATTTTTTCAATAAAAATGATTAAATGTACGGAGCTGCTTTTTGGTTACATATCTCTATATTTTACGTTTTGAAGGTTAATGGCATGGTTGGTACGACTGTCAATATTCATAAAGTAATTCAAATGTTTTTTACCTTCATTCTTTAGATCGTAAATTGGTTTTTGGTGGTGTATTACGAATTTGAAATAGTGGGCGGCGGCAAATACCAACCGCTTTTTTCTGAAATGTAACTAGAAATAGAAGAGTACCACCAGGGAAAGCATTCATTTATAAATAAAGTTTTTTATAAGAAAAATGTTTATTATTGAAATGAAAAGTGTCAAAGGATGAGGAATAAGGTATAAAGGTGACCTAGTGAATAGATTTTTTTGTTTTAAAATAGTTTTTTTGTGAAAACGAAGGCTGAAAGGTTGCCCTTTTCTGAACTTTGAAGGGCCGTAACTTGGTAAATAAGGGAGAGCGCCAATTTTTTCTTTCGGGTTCGTAATCTATGCATCAAAATACGTAAGTACACTCAAAAGTTTTTTCCTAATCGCCAAGTGCCCTCAAAATGAAAATTTACAATTTGTTCTTTTTCGAAATACTTCTGGTGGACTTTACAGAAGTCCTCATTTCGTGGACAATTTCTCGTGAAGAATAATCTTGATTAATATAATTTTTGTAACTTGCCAATCCTAAAAAAAATACTGTGTTAATATTTATGTGGCGCTTATTTGATTTGATTCCTCATACTTCCAGTAACCACACATTTTCTTGTTCTCTTTCTGTCAAATGCACCATAGACCCTCAAATTTCTTATTAATCGTCTGAACATTTGAATGTTCCAAATTAGACAATTCGGGTACAGTTTAACATATATATTCCTTGGCAAAAGATGATTTCTATTTTATTGTTCATAACTGAATAGCGTATCAGTCCTTTCATCATTTGAATACATCTTTGATATGTTCATAAACGTCTGACAGTTCTCAACAGATATCAACGCATTCATTTTTCCTGCTATAGAAACCAAGCAAAGTCTACGCGTTTAGAGATGCTATTTAAACATATCAAATTATACAACGATCGAATTTTGACCAAAAACTAATATTTTCGTCACTTCCAGGATTGAAAATTATAAAAATATTACTAATTATAATTGGGTACCTACCTGTCGAACTTATTGGGTTGTCTGAATTATACTTTGAAGAAATGGAAACAATATACAAAACAAGTGAGGACAGGACCGTAATTTAAAATTGTTATCACTAATGATGGTAGTTATTTCATGATGAAAATTGAAATGAAAATTTCTATGTTTTCTACCACTTTTGTTTGTGACTAACGTTACTGCAGTTTTGTTAAGCATAAAAGTGATAAAAAAACAGAAATTTTCTTTTCTCTTCTCATCATGAAACCACGAAGTAACTACAATTCATTTGTAGTTATTTCAAATGAAACGCTATAAAAATATCATATGTGATATAGCATTGGATTGTGAATTCATTGCTTCATGAATATCTGTAAAAAAAAAGACAGGCCATATTTAAAAATGAAATTGATGGTGGCCATTTTGACACGAAACATGTTATCGAATATTCATTATCACATCGTCATAGTATACTCTGAATACAATAATATTCCTTCCTCCCATTTTATCATATTCTCCGAAATAACAATTCCACTCGAAAAAAACGAAAAACAGCATTTTTGGTTTTCCCCCTATAACTCGAGAAGGGCGAGAGTCTCCGTAAATTTTCTCCGACCATTTTATTGTTTCCGATGACAGTTGCCTCTTTCCCATTTAGTCGTCTTCATATGTGTTACAGTTTAGAATATAGCAATGTTACCAGAGCTTTCTTATAGTCAAATGATCAAGCAATATAAAGCCAACCCGAAGCAGTGTAAAAGTAAAACACGAAATTGTTTTTTGATTCACAAAACAAAAGTAGTGTACCTCTTAGCACAATAACTCACAAACTTTTGAATAGAAATTCCAATAATTTTCTTCTGAAGGCTAGCACTAACTGAAAAAGCAGTGAATGCAATAGGGCTAGCACCGTATTTGTGTTAGGCCCAAAACTGTTCGCCACAGGTAGTATGACTTCCAAGAATCTGACCGCCCAGAAAAATCATTTTGCTCAGTAGTTTTTGATCAGTTCACTGAGGTGCTTGAAAAAATTCCACTTTCAAAAACTTCAATTTGTCAGCCCGATTTTGATCGAATTTTCAATGAATCAGAGAGAATTCATCTCAAATGAGGATGTGAGTGGTGACTTTGTGGTTACTCAACAAGAAATTATTGCTTTTTTCAATAGTCATGAAAAAAACAATTATGTAACCCAGTTTTTCAATTTGAAGGTGACCACTGGAAAAACATATGTCAAACTATATATAGTCCTTCCTCTTTGCTTGAGCCATTGTCGATTACTAATAATTACATTAAATATTCTAAACATCGAACAATCAATCCAGAGAATGGTTTCAAAAAAGCGTGTAATAAAATGTTCATCACACGTTTATACGAATTATTTTGACTGCTCAATTCGCATTTGTTGTTAATGAATTATCACACATCGATTATCATTTCCTTCTATATGCCTTATAACGATGTATCTGTTATGGTCAATATACCAAAAATCATTCATATGACGAAAACTTCTTCTCAATCATCGAAACTTGGCATATTGATCATTTAGCCCTTTATTATGTATCATTTGAAATCATTCGAGTTGTATGTATGAAAATGTCCATTAAATAGAAATGTACATAAATTTTGAGTAAAGAATAGAGTAAAGAAATTTATGCTGTTTTTGAACAGCTTGATAAAGGCTTGTATATGAGACTGATTTTTCTACATAAATTTAACTATTTCTCGTTGAGATTTTTCTAGTGTTGCACTTTCTCGTCTAATGTTGCACTCTCAATACCGAAGTTTTAGTTTTTCTCTGATATTTTATATCTATTTGAACGAACTTCTCTACAGGAAAAAGTGTATAGTAATGAATTCCTGTAAGTTTCGAAAGATTGAAGTCGTGTCTGATCACAAATTACTACCACACATGGATATTTTGTAATGGAATCCATTCTCCCACTCGAAATCATAATTTGAAGGATGGAAAAAATATCAAATGTAATACCAACACGTTTTATTATTATTTCCTAATAGATTATGTCCGATCGTTTTTTTACTGGGGAAAAACAAATACATCATAATATCTACTTTCCATTGTATGTATTTCACAGGGCTGAACACTTTATTGGAGATTTACATCATGAACAGATCTATCTAATTATCTGTATTTCTTAAAGTGTTATCGTAATTATTTTACTATTTTATGACTTTCTTTCATGAGTACATCAACAATTTTTTTTATCTGTAACAAATTAGTTGATTATTTTTATGTTTCGAAAGTGATTAGGAGTGTTTCATGGTGACTTTTATTAGTTTGGACTTCCATCTTCTAATACTTGTATGATTATAATATGGTTTGAAATCTATGAAAAAAATTTCAATAATGATGAATATCTAAAATATCAATTATACCAAGCAATAAAACGTGAAATGAAAATATAATGAAACGATTAAAATAATAAAGATACAAAATGAAAATGATTAAAGAGTAAAAAAAGATAATAACAAGTAAAATTAGCAAAAAATAAAAAATTATGGCAGATATGGCAACACCTGTTTCATGAACAGTATAATCCAATGTTTATTCAATACGAGATGGCTACTGGAATATTTGAAAAAATATGAGTACAAGGAAGATATCGATATTAAAATTTCTAGTTCGGAGGGTGCTTGAATCAAAGCTTTTGCAGAAGTTATCAAGGAATTGTGGTCAGAAAATTTATTTGATAGAGCAGTGAACACAGACTCCATAAAAAGTCAGATTCAGAGTTTTGCCCCTCGATTCATGGGTCATGCGCATCAAGACGCCCAGGAGTTCCTTCGTTATATTTTAGAAGGTTTACATGATGACGTTAATAGAATTATTGAGAAACCTAAACCGACCTTAACGGAGATTAACGAAAAATTAAGCGACAAGGAAAAAGCACAAAAGTCATGGC
>WOGN01009731.1:0-10694 GCA_015342105.1 Leptinotarsa texana | reverse complement strand
GTTTAAGGTCACCATACTCAGAAGGTCGAGAAGATTTGAACGACAACGCTTGCCCTGAATAATAATTATTATAATATGTTTATTCACCAGCAATACAAAGAGATTTCAGTACATTATATGGAATTTCAGATTGCATATGATGCATATCATATGCAATCTGAACATTCAATTGAATGGAATGTCCTACATATGCATAATGAACTTCGGTAGAACCCAATAAACCCTAAAGTTGTGCATGGGAATTCTTTACTTATTGTGTTACCAAATAATCTTCGAACAGTAATTTCAGTGTGAATATTCACAATATTTACAATATTGTGAACCTGAGCAAAAGTGAATGACAATGAAAGAAAAATTGAAAATTCAGTTAATTTCTATAGCAAGGAAAGTAGGGAAATTTGTATAATTTATTTGTTATCAAATATATTCAATATGATTTCATGATTTACGTTGAGGAGATACTTTTTGAATATATTTTTTATTAGGGGTATCGAGTTAACTTTCATTATCTTATTTTTATGCATATCGTCTAGGAAGTTATAGAGTTTATTTGCTACAAAACTGAAATAACGTCTCACCGATATTTTTTTGTCTATACTTGTACCAACATTTTTCTTTTGCTTCTTGTGACATAACTATGTTGTAATTGTTGAAGGGTTTATTTATTTTTACTTATAAAAATTACTATGTCATGTAAGTATAACTTTTAGATGCTAAGGATAGCTGTATCCTCAAAAATATTTTTAACGGATAGGTACGTATTTTTTTTGGCAAATTATTTTCAAAATTTTTTTCTACAAGTTTTCTCAAGTTTTTTGAAGACGAGTATTAAGTACACCACCCCTGTTGGGGATACCATATTGCAGTCGTGACTTCACAAGAGCATAATATAGAGTTTTGAGGAAACGAGATTTTAATAGTCTATTGAAGCATTCGAATCTATACAGTGCATTTCTTTAATTTCCCCCCTTTTATTTTTTGAACTCAAGAAATAGAGATTTGGCAAAATGAAATTATTGCATGAATACTTCATTTTAGATATATAGATAGATAGCACTTTATTTCAAACAGGTAGGTATACACCCAATAAAAGGAAATGTTAGAGAAAATATACTGAAAAAAAATAAGTTTCAATTCAATCAAATTCACATATTACATATTGAACTAACAAATGACAAACGATATTAATAATATAAATGAAATATTGACATATTGACATCAACTAGCCTTCACAAAATTGACATAAAACGATAAAAAATTTAAAAAAAAACTATAAATGAAAGGTTCTATTTAAGATACAATCCTTGATAAAGTTCAAAGAGTTTCCATTAATGTCACACATGTTACATACTAAATTAAAATTATAACACATTACATTTACTGGTGCTTTGACAATTAAATGTTTTCTCATATCTTGAGTTGAGGCGTGGTACATAGAATTTTTTTTTGTAAGAGGGCAGCACAGGAGATGTTATTATTTATTAAATGATATAGAAATGTGACACTAATGATCAGTCTACGTGTAACCAATAATGTAATATCAAATTGGTTCAAAAGGAAGGGATAGTCAATTCCCCTTCGGAGGTAAATACCTGTAGTGCGAAAACACAAGAATTTCAAGAACTTTCTTTAGACAGCTGTATATGAGAATTATAAATGGGATACCAGATCATCGCCCCATATTCTAGTTTGAACCTCACATAAGCATAGAATAGCGTGATTATCACCTTTGTATCTCTAAATTCTCTGGTGTTCCTCATTATGAAGCCCAACATTCGACTAGCGGACTAAACAGCTTGATCTATATATGAAACAAAAGTGAATTTCTGATCAAAATTAATGCCAAGGTCTTTCATTTCATTAACACGACTTATGGTATTGTTATCAATTTCGTAAGTGAATTGTATTAGACTTTCCTTTCTGGAAAAAGACAATACATGACATTTAGCAATGTTAAGATTCAATCGATTATTGGAACACCAATCATATTGTAACGAATTTAAAGAATTAAGTGTCTTATTTTTAACAATATTTCACTATCACAACTAATTTATATACAACACTTAGTAACTAACGTTCAATTTATATTCACAATTTGTTAACCACTCGATTCGCTTTCTAAGTACAGACTGCCCCCTCTAGGGACGGAAGGCCGCTTATATAGCGTCAACGAACATTGCAGATTCCTTCTCGGGGCACCCGGAATTTTCCCGGCTGGTCAGACCGCTTCCTTAGCCGATGTCATGCGCCTGGTGTGTGCAATAATTGTCAAGACCGGCCTCAGATTCATTACAATATTTTCGATTTCTCTTCTAGATGGGCTAAGAAGACGGTTTCGCTGAAATTTCCTTCGACGTTTTTAAGTTTACACAGCTGAGAAAATTAGAATATGCCATGTCGTACTGCTGAGACGAATTTTTTGGTAACAGTTTAAATTAAGCTCTTATTGCAGCCTCTTCAATATCGTTAGTAACACACAATTCCTCACTATTTTTCTTCATTACACAAGACATCAAACACCAGCAAGAACTTTAAATGTGACTTTTGTGCTATTTCATGGTAACTAGTTGATTCAACGTCACCTGACAGGGCCACCTCACAGCTAGTGCGATAACTAGAAAATGATTAACTGACACGAGATTGACATCGCTTGTGTTTTTATAGAAATATTTAATGACAGTTGTACAAAATACTGTGTATGATATTTGTGTTAAACGTAACTTTTCTTTTGTTCGCAAACTTTTTCTCTCACAAAATAAAACCTTACTCTTAACACTCATATCAGAAATAGCTATTACGTTGGGGATACACCAAAATTAAGAAATAGTGGTATAGAATTGAATATTGGGAGTAATATTTTAGATGAATCATCCAACAATATACATGTACAAATTATGTGTTGTCCAAATATCGGCTTCTAGCATCTTTGCAAAATCAGCATGATTACCCCGTTGAGATCTTGTATTTTTGGTTTTCATCATTGATGAAATTGGTGAGAAATTAAATTTAAGGGAAACTGTCTTGTTTCAGGTAAACCAATTCATTGCTGTGGACAGGAAGAAGCAGCCGAACAATGAGGTCAGAAATTTTCAGCATCAGTTTCGTTTAACTGCGGTGAATTATTCACGGAAATGAAATCCAACAATTTATTATATTACACAATTCACATGGTATTAAAGTTTGTCGCGAGAATCACCTATTTTATAAAGTAGCTACCTTACTTTTTTGTTAGAGGTAATTGAATCTTCTATAATACACATATGAATCTCGCGATAAGCTATTATATGGTATAAATTATGTAATGTGATAAATTGATATAGGTTTTATTCAATTCGAAGTTATATTTTCTGTTTTGACTCAAGTTATCGCTGGGCATGCCTATTATGCTGTTTATTTCATTTAATAGATTTTTGTCGTAATGCTCGGTCCTTACAACATTTGATCTAGCCTAAATATTATTTTTTGCTCAAAAAAAAATGTTACGGTGGCCATCTAGTTTTCCTGCAATTTGTTTCATTTGACATCAATATCATGAAGGTATTAAATCTCAGTCCGTCATATTGGATGAATAGTGACGTTATATTATTTTTGGTGTTCATTTCGGCAAAGCTTTTCATTTGATAAGGGTGTATAAATGATAAATCCGTCTTCTTGATCGATCCGTTATATTGGATCCTGAGTCCATTTTCAAATTCGTTTCAGCAAACCCTTTCATTTGATGGGGGTGTATGAATAAAATAGTCTGTCATCTTAGGCTAATTATGCAACGTCATGGACCAACTAAACGTGTTTACAAAATGGCAGCTCAATCGTTTGAGGATACTACTGAAAAAAATTCAGTTGCAAGATTAGACCCGAACATGCATTACATGTAGTGATGCGCCGAATATTCGTTTGGTATTCGGTGTCTATTTGCATTCGACCGACTCATTCGGTTTAGGTGCCGAATTTTCGGTTCTAATATTTCAATTTTCATGGCTTCACGACACCCTCTAGAACTCAAAGACAAACATTCTTATTTAATATTTATGTTATATCATAAGTTCAAGAAATTCTATGAAGAATGTGTTGAATAAAGCTGATAAAATAAATAAATTGATGGATGTAGCCGTTACTACGTGGTAGTAAATCATAATCATTTGTAACTAACGTTACTGCAGTTTCGTCCTAGAAGGACATTTAAACATGATTGATTACATTAGCTCTTATATAACACCACTCTAGGTAATAATAGAGGTACTTAGCTCAATTGAGTACCTGAATTTTGTTTACTGGTGACAATGTGAATATGCTAATTTGAAAACCGGTGACTACACTAGATCGATTTGATCATCTAACAGGTTGCACACGCAAAGATTCCTAATAATTGAGTTTCACAACCCTTCAAAATTTTCGTATCATTTAGATTCAGGAACTTGTGGTTTCATGTCAAGGAATTGTTTGAACAAGTCGAATTTTTACCTAGTCTGAAGGACCTTTGATGTTCAGCATACCGTTTTTGGACTCCAGATTTCTCCAACTTGTCCACTTTATCTGAGGGATTGATTCCTTTTTAATGATAATGATACAGTGAACAAGTTGGAGAAATCTGGAGTTTATAAGCTTAAGTGTCCGAAGTGTAATAGTGTTTATGTAGGACAATGTGGTCGTAATTTCCAAAAACGATAATCTGAACATGAAAGGTCCTTCAGACTAGGTAAAAATTACTCGATGTTTTCAAACCATTCCTTGGCATGCAACCTCAAGTTCCTGAATCTAAACGATACGCTTGCACTATGCAAGGAAGGGTTGCCAATTGAATTATTTGGAATCCTTGGAAATTCACACAAGCATAAACATTGCGGGTGCAACCTGTTAAATGATCAAATCCATCTAGTTTATTCACCGGTTTTCAAACTAGCATATCCAAATTCAGTAACTCAATTTAGCTAAGTATATATATCATTACTTACAGTGATGATATATAGTGCGGTCCATATGTATCGAATAAATTCATTTTTAGCGTTATTATGTGAAAAAAAATTTTATTATGTGAAAAAAACCTGAAACAGGTCGATTTTTATTCTCAAATTGACAATTTACAGTATGAAAATATTATCCCCCTCCACCACCCCTTCTGAATTATAAACACCCCTTTGTGTGGCACCTTTTTCGAAAGATATTTTAGTCCTCTGTTCAACTATATAAAGTTTTTTAAGTTTGGTGCATTCATAACTGAGATAATTGATTTTTAGGATGTAAAATTTTGATAATGTTTCAAGGTATCACAAAACTTTACGTACAATGAAGATAATAATACCACATAATATTCAGAATGTATTTTTCAATGTACTTCACAATAAAATTAAATGTTCAAAATGACCACCATTGTTAATAACTGAGGCGATTTTGGAATTCTCGTACAACATTTTGTATGACCTCGAGGGTTATTTTGTTAATTTTTTCCGTTATCCTAACTTTTAAATCAGCAATATTGTTTGAAGATTTTGAATAAACTCATAAGAAGTAATCGAGAGAAGTCAAATCAGGGAATCTAGCCGGTCATTCGATCGTTCCACGTCTTCCAATCCACCTATTGGGAAAAACCTCGTTTAACTAATTTCTAACTGTACGTGCAAAATGCGGTGGAGCTCCGTCTTGTTTGTAGTACATAATTCGATCTATCTCATTTGGATGATTAACATCAGGAAAATGTATTTATAATATAGGCACTAAAAAGTTAATCAAAAAATCTAGATAAACCTCACCATTAACAACTCCCTCAAAAAAATAAGGGCCAATAATTTTATTGTTAATGATACCAGCTCAAACGTTAACTTTTTTAGGATATTGAGTGTGAGTCGCACACATCCAGTGAGGATTTTCTCTGCTCCAATATTTACAGTTCTGTCTGTTAACTGTTCCGTTTAAATGAAACGTCGCTTTATCAGAAAACACTATTTTGTTTATGAACTGCAAATCTGCGTTCATTCTGTTCATCATCAATTCACAGAATTCTTGCCTTCTATCAGGATCATCTTCATTTAACTCCTGAACCAACTGAACTTTGTATGGGTGGTATTTTCCTTTATGCAAAACTCTCAAAATGATTTACTTACATCATTCTCGGCGGCAGGTTCTCTTATGCGGATTTTCCTCAATCTCTAGAAGTACAGCTGATTAACGGAAAAACAGATTTAAACAGATTTAGATTTTAAACATCTAACTTTTTTCAATTTTGCTAATTGTAGACTGCGACACGTGTTAACCAGGGTATTTATTATTGGAAATTTCACAAACCTCCTTTTGAGTTCTTGTTTCATTACCACAACCAATCATAATTAAAATGTTTATTCTTTGAGTCTTGGAGGACAAATGAGCAATAATTAAATTTAATACGCCCACAAATATTATACTAACGTCTTTTAGTACCTAAATGACAGCAGCGTAATAGATTCATATAAATTGTTTATTTGGCTTTTTGTCTAATATTTTAGTATCTTCAAAGATTTTTCCAGGATTCAAGGTTTTGAACATTTAATTTAATTGTAAAAATTAATTTTCTTAGTTACTATTGCACCAAACTTAAAAAAATTCATATTGCTGAACAGAGGACTAAAATCCCTTTCCAACAAGGTGCCACACGACCCACTTTGCTATTTAAAATTTTCGAGGGGGTGCTTATAACTCAGAAGGGGTGCTGGAGGGGGATAATCTTTTCATACTGTAAATTGTCAATTCAAGAATAAAAATCGACCTGTTTCAGGTTTTTTTCACATAGTACATAATAATGATAAAAATGAATTTATTCCATACATATGGACCGCACTGTATGTTCTATGTCCGAAATGCAGGAAACTTGTGATAATTGACAGTGCGAAGCATTTTCTGTAGCAAAATTTGGTGTTATATTCGGAATTCGTTGTCTAGCGCAGATACTTAGTATCTGCGCAAGTGGTCTAACAATAAATCACTTTGATCCCTATTAAGTACTTACCTACATATATGTTCAAATTGTGAACTCGGTATATCTCTGAAACCACTAAATTCCCGATCCCGCGATTTTTTAATCAACTGTTAATGCCAGGAAACGAATCCTAAATAATTTTCATATACAATTCCTGGTCAAATCCAATTCTCCATAGATTGTCAAACCATTGACGCCTGTATTTCACTCTAATTTTTATCATTCAATTACAGAATGCGTAGGAGGAGAATTGAAAACGAAAACATAGCTAGTACAATCCGGTTGAACTATATTAACTCTGTTTCTTAATTCTTACTATGTAACGTCGTTAATCAACCTAAATGAGGATAATTAACCCATTCTTCTTTGTCTTTTTGAACCTTAGTTATTTTAAGAACCTGGTGGTGACAATGGAAGGTTAAATGTGAGCACGAAACTGAACGAGAGCCTCAGTGGCGTCGTTTTCGACTGGGAAAGGGTTACAGCTTCTGGAATTGATATAGAAACTTGGATTGTTTGAACTGCTCAAATTCAGATAAACTTATTTTTATTTGCTTCGAAAAAAAATTAATTCACTTCATTTCAACAATAAACAAAGGTTTATAAAATAATTGTCTACTTGCCGATTTTTTAAATTTTCCAATTATTCTATTCAAGTTTGCCTTGCACTCCCACTTTTCATGGAGAAAAATAAAAAGAAGGCTTCATATTTTACGTTTATTTCAGAGTTATCTTGATTCAAATCAAAGGATTTAAATCTTGTTTCACATCGCGATTTAAATTCAAGGGTTTTTTAATTTTCAAAAATTACAAAACTAAGCAATTTTTCAGTTCGACGAAAATTTTAATCGAACAAATCCACCGTAAACTTTCGAAAAAATAACGTATGATTCTAAAAAACTAATGTGATGAAGAAAACAAAGTTTTTTCGCAATTTACTAAAAAAAAATGAAAAATGGTTTTGATTTAAATGAATAAATCAGAAACGCTATACAATGTAAAGACTATTGTTGTAAAATTTCGCTTGCAAGAAAAAATTCAATCTGTAGGAGTACTTCGAAATTTCGTGTGATACAAGCAGTTAATCTAATCCCATCAACCATGTAAATTTGGTTTAATCGAAAAGGGATTTTTTTTAGGTGGTATTAGTTTTCAGAAAAAACCTTTTGGCTTTGGCTATAGAAAGTGTGGTTTTCTCCTTGAAATAAAAAAAAACAAGGAATTGAATGTAGATAATCAATGTTATCAAACGAAATTTTTTGATTTCAAGATTGTTTCGGGAGAAAAAGGAAGGTTTTTGCAAAAAATCTACTTGAAAATTTGCTCAACATAGAAATTTCATATGATCATTCGTTTTTTTTGAAAAACCTCTTCTCACATAAGACCTCTGGCAATGAAGAATCCTTCTTTATGCATATACAGGGTGTATCTGTAATCTATATACAGAAACAAAGGTTGATAAAGTTAACTCCTTCACTTTTCGACTTGAAGGTTATGCTAATCAGTACATCAACATTGTCGACATTGAAAAAAATTATCATTACACTTGAACGTCCATAATAGCTGGGGAAATATTTTTTCCTTTTCTTTCATACACTGATATCCGGTTGATAGAAGTTAATAAAATAACTATGCTTACTTGCAGATCTGAACGTTTTTTGTTTTTTGGGATCAAAAACATATACATATATCTGTAACTTTGAATCATCAAACACAGATCTTCCAGAATTAATCTGATGGAAAAAACTTTTTCTACATATCAAAACGGTGATAAATATGTTCTCTACCTAGGTTTCCCTCAAGGAAGATTTTATAATCGGGGTAGTATTCTATCAGCGATTAGTTTTCATTGGTATTTCTTCATAACTGAATTGTTATTGTTAACTTCGACTCTTCGGGATATTCTAGTTTAAACTACATTCAAATAATTGTGCGTGGAAAACTATTTTGGCAACAAGACTGTTGTATTAATATTTTTCGAGCCCCTTTTTATAATTTATTCACTCCCGAATTCAGTGAAAAATCTGAGTCATGATCCTTTTCATACACAGTTTCCTATAACAGTTTCCTGAATTCTACGGCCGTTTCCCAGACCTTTCTGTTCGCTGTATGTTCTCACAAACGAGTTGATACAGTTGGTCCAGTTTGACCAACATACATTTCGTCTCAATCTTCACAAATATTTCCATGAACGAATAGTTTTCACGTTGCATTCACGATTGATAAAAATTGAAAATGATTATACGTTGTATAATGAATTCTCGCAACCAGACTCGGATCCGTTTAGGAGAAAATCGAATTAAAAGGTGGAATAACCAACGACGTCACCGATATTGCGTCACGTCGGCTGCGAAATCTCGTATGTCGCTTTCTTCTGTCTGCTCGATCCGCAGCCACCTCTGTTTTAATCCGTAAGTAGGTCAATGATTTTTTTTTGTAGAACTCTGATGCGAAAAACCCGTTTGAACCGAACGGAGATAAGGTTATACTTTCGTGTGTCGATTCGGTATTTGGAGAAATGATATAGGGGCGGTGTGATAATTAGTATTGTGAGTACGGTATTGTTTCAATATACAGTTTGGTAACGATAGAAATGAGTTTATTTTTCACCGTTCTGTACCAGAGATATGAATATATTTGATGATATGTTTGAAATAGATCTTCCAACAGAAAATGTATTTCTCTGTTACGAGGGTGTTGAGATGAATATATTCTAAAAACGCAGTGTTTTCTTGTTTCGCTTCAATCTTGGGAACAGGGAGACAAATCTGCTGAATACGGTGACATGAGTTAGATAAAGTTAGATAAAGACACAAGTGCTTGACCCTTTTCGACTATATTTATGACCCCGACCAGTGGTGATTTTTCTAAAGTTACTAGGAACGCGTTTTTTAGTCGATGCATTCAGTCTATTCAAGAATTTCGGCCGGGAGCTAATCCTAATTCTGATTCTCCTCGGACGAGGTTACACTGTTATTTTTTGTTTGTCGTTTTGTTGGTGTTTTATTATTTGAAAACGTTGTGATTAATAATTCTTCTGTCACCAGTCCCTTATTTTTTAAACAGTTCACGTAGTTTGTAAAACGATTTTCTTATAAATCATAGGTAGGCGAATATAAATGACTTTTTGCTGTTAGGAAGTCTGAAAACACCCAAAAACTGAAGTCCAAACAAGATAAGTTTCTGGCAAACAACTAGTAAATAAATTTTTTTTGTTCTGCGACGACTAACTAAAACATGAACTAGTACAGGAAAAAGTGACATTTCAAGTGATGTATGTATCACTCGGGCAGATGACATTTAAAAAAAGAAGGGGTTACGAATTATATATTGAAAGGATCTCTTCGAAACAAAAATTGACGCGGCCTGTATGTTCTAAAATAAGGGAAGTGGTGAAAACAAATTAATAAATAGATATAAAAAATCGTCCCGTTAAGTGTGTATTTTACCAATATTCGCAGAAATGAAAGTGATTTTGCGAAAATTTTTTTTTTATTCAGAAAATATAATTTATGTTTAGAAAATACAAACTATGACTTTACTCCAGGCTACATTATAGGGACATAGTAAATACTCTGGTTTGCCTCTAATATAGGTGTTTTTGGGGCTACACAGACATCATGTAATAGGCATTTTCATCATAATTTTTGTGCGCATGCGTCAGTATCGGCCATCTTTTTCGTACTGTTTTTTGTAAACAACTATGTTAAAGAGCCCGCAACTCATGTTTTGAAAATTATAATATAAA
>WOGN01009730.1:0-10694 GCA_015342105.1 Leptinotarsa texana | reverse complement strand
CCAAGGTTCAGCAACTAACTAGCAACTAAATATTCCGTAAAGATCAAAGGGAAAGTATATAATTTATTGAGTTACCTTGCTACCTTGATATCACGATAGCATTATTTTCGATTTCTAGAGATCGGCACGAGCAACAAACTCGTTGTTTTGGCAACTAATTAGCAACTAATTAGCTACAAAAGATGCATCTTTTTTTCGCAATTTTGCTGGATTCGCCCTGCTAGCCTGATAGGCCTGTAAAACGGCCGAATTGTGGTTGAATGCTATATATACGTAGTGGTCCAAGTATATCCAAAATATTTGACATGTAAGTTTTTGCCTCTAGGAGAATCAGGTGATACGAACAAGTTTTCAAAATAGTTTTTAATTTCTTCATATGACATGACTGGTTTTCCTAATTCGTTTTAGAACATGACGGGCCGTTATCGTTCCTCTGATTATTTGATATTGGTGATTTTGACTTTTCTACTTCGTTGCTTTGGCCTCAGTTTTACGAATAGCATTTCCTGATCGAAAGAATTTGGTGGAGGTATTATAATTTCCAAAATATTTAAATTGTCAGCTGTTGGTAATGAGTTTTCTTCCATCATTTCCAACAGGGTAGATTTTTAGTCTGATTGTTCAGTCAATGGTTTCCTGGGAACGGGTTCATTAATGTTCATGTTTATACAGTTGACAGGTAAATGTCACTTTGCCTATATGTATTTGGAACAACTGAACATCTACGGGAAAATGCATACAATATGATGTAGAGTCAAAAGTTATAAAGATAGATTAAGGTATTTTAGAGAGACCTGAAGGAGAAATAAATACTCGTCTCCAGAAACTTAAGATATGTTTGTAGTTTAAAAATTTAGTTCTCAGGAAGGAAATTCAAGATATCAAATTCAATCTCAGATTACACAGTTGGGATTTCAAGGTGCTGTGGGTAATTATAAACATAATAAGGACGATTAGTCTTCTCATCTTATCTCATTTGATTGCTGTTTTTCCTTCGGTGTTGCTCAAGAATTCTTCAACTAGTTCTTCTGTCAAGAAATTGATACAAACTTGGTAATTGGGAATTTTAGATCAAAATGAACTATTTTGCGGTTTGACGTAGTTGCCCAAGGCTGAGAGGGAGTTTTCAAATTAGACGTGGTTGCTTGACGTGGGTGGTTTGCTTCACTCACTCAATCAAACACTGTGTGAACCGGAGGTTTGCACCGCAACGCCAGACGATCGAGTTTCACTTCCTATCGTCCAATCTGTGTTAGAAACCACACATTGAAAGGTAAGGCATCGTTAGTCCTTAGCTCGCACAAGTTTTGAATTTTGAGAGTTGCCTTTCATAAGGGAGCGACAGCTGATTAACGGAAAAACAGAACAGAACAGAGCTAGATTTTTCGTAGGGAACATCAATGGATTTGTTTGGCTTAGCACGGTTGAAAACAGTCTAGAATATCGAACAATAAATTTCATAGGTTACAAACGAGTACCTACGTATTTACATGTAACTTCAACAGAACCAAACTCCTTTTATTTCACCGTAGTGATTCAGTTCAAAATCGACTGAGTTTCTCAAAACTTCCAAGTGATAATTCAACAGTAACTGGAAATTTTCTCATGAGTCTAATAACCAGTTGACTCATGTCAATTTTCAGTGTAGTAGATACTGAAGAAATATTGGTATAAAGAAACTAAGATAAATATATGTCGCACAGGTTTCTCACCCATACATTTTGATTATATATAATTGAAAACTTGAATTAACAATTAAATGAGACCATGACAAACCGATTAATTTTCTGATAACCACCAATTAGATGTGAACATTATACTACTCACTGAGTGTAAAAAATATTGATATTGATGTTGCAAACTCATTAGATTTTTCTGAAAGAATGATTACTATATCATTATTCAGTAGAAACTATTCGTAAATTCTTTCCTGATATTCATATGAACATTATCCATTATTCACATTATTTCGACCTGTTTTCAAATTTGGAATGTTATTTTTTAAAAATAATATTGAAAGTATCAGTTTCCGTAACTCCTGCAAAACTGGGAATTGATTAACTGGAAAGTATTCTACAAAATCAGATCATTTGCAGCAGCAGTATATTAAGATATGGTACCCTGATCAACTCTTTGTTGATATTTATAATATTAAATAATTAAAGTTCATCTTTCTCTTTGAAATTTTTTTATTTTTTTATGGATGATAATTCAACAACTAAAGAAGGGACCCCTCAATTTCCACAATATGGAAAAATGAAAATTACGGATTAAGAAGTTCATACGTGAGTAAACAGGGTAGATATATGTCTTACCCCAAAAAATTACATCACAAAATCTATTAATTTCTCTCTATATTTGATATTACATTTTTTTTCGATATCCGTCAAATGAATTTGAAAAATAAAGCAACATTCGGGAAGAGAATTTGTGAATTAACCGATTTTCAATACGCTTTACTTAATCGGTGGCAATACAGTAATTTCATAAGTTTATTTCATTATCCTGATCGGAATCGCCACGATAAATAATTTGCTCACACAGAGTATGTGTGAGAACGAGTGAGGCAACCACATTGTCTGCGCATGTGTATATATTTTATACAGGGTGTGGCACCAAAAATGAAACATATCAAATATCTTCAAAACACATGTGCTCTGAAAAAAATGCAAAAACACGTCGTCCCCAAGGGGGATATCTTCCTATCATAACCTCAAATGTCATACCTTTCCCTCACCCCTCGGTGACTATCAACCAAATAATTTGAATTGGGAGAGTAGTAAGTGTGACACATCATGGTTGAAAAGGTAATTTCATAAGGAATTCAGCCATGTCAATTTTAGCTACCTAACTTTTGATTTTGGCGCCATCTTGCGGAAAAAAAAACTGTTCCGTATTCCAAATTATGATACTTCATTCGCAAGCTACTTTGAGATAAATTCGGTGACAATGCATTATGGAGTTTCGCTAGGGAAAAAAACAAGATGACGGTTTCACAATGGCAGACAAGATTTGCAATTATGGTCCAATTTGATTTGAAATTGATAAGTGGTGGGTTTCAGGGTCGGAAATTATGTTTTTGTTTTTCAATGCAAAAAATCAAGATGGTGGCTCCAAAATTGCGGACGAAATTTGTAATTATGGTTCGTTTCAACTCGACACCAAAAATGAATTTTTCAAAACACATGTGTTGTGAATATAATGCAGAAACACGTCAATTGAAAATCCAAGGGGGACAAATCTTATCGTTACCTCAACTGTCATACTTCACTCCCCAACCCTTATTCATTCATACAATTTGATTGGGGAAAGTAGTAAGGGTGATACAGCATTGGAAAGGTAATTCCATAAAGAATTCAGACATGTGAAGGTTCGTTACTTAATTTTTCATTTGGGCGCTCTATTGCAGGAGAAACAACTGTTTCGTGAACAATTCACGAAAAAAGAAGAAAAATTGAAAAGATTACATAATTTGAAATTTGGAAAATTGTGCATTGATTCAACTAAGATCATCCCAAACTACATTGATTCATTGTAGATGCTCGAAGGGTTCTCCATTCACTGCCATACATGGGTATATGTTCGTCTCAAACGTTGTCAGACATTTTGGAGCATGTCTGGGGTTATTTGACGACATTCGGTAATAATACGTTGACGTAACTCTGCTAACGAACCTGGCTGAGTGGCGTATATTTTACTTTTTAAATGGCCCCACAAAAAGTAATCTAAGGGGGATAAATCTGGAGATCGGGGGGCCATTCAATGCATCCTCTTCTTCCAATCCAGTGTCTGTGAAATCTTTCACACGTACTGACAAACTGCTACAGCAAAATGTGGAGGAGTTTCGTCCTGTTGAAATATTTCTCAAGGTATCGGTTATCGTTTTTTATTATGTTCGTTAACATTGGATCAACGGTATCTTCGAGTAATTCCAAATACATATCCCCAGTCAAATTACTTGGTAGAACAAGTGGACCAATAATACGATCGCCAAATATTCTAGCCCAAACATTAAATTTTTGTGGGAATTGCGTATGTACTTGGTGAAACACTCTTGGATTGTTATCTGATCAGTACCGACAATTATGTCGATTGACAATCCCGTTGAGATAAAAACTGCATTCATCCGAAAAACAAATTTTGAAAACAAGATTTGGATCTTGTATAGCACATTCACTCATGATTTCACAAAATTGTATTTGACGATCGAAGTCGTTTTCGTTAAGTTCCTGAACCAGTTTAATTTTGTATGGATGGAATTTGTGAGCTTTCAAAATTCTCCCAACGGTACGTCGACTTACTCCAGATATCAGATTCCACTGATATTCCATATTCAGATCTTTTCTGACATCAACATGGATATTGGGATCATGGTTCTCAATATTTTCATGCTGGTAACGTGATGTAGGAGGACTGGGCGCGAAAGCGTGTTCCGGAATAGCATTTTTATCAGAGGGGTTTATGCCTGTCGATCTGAATCCACTACATATGTTGCTGATAGTCATACTTTTTTTCCACACGGAAAAAAACCTCTCCTTGTTCAATTTTCTATCAGGATGTTGATCCCAATAATCCAGGAGTTCTTGATCCCAGTGAAATTCAAACGAACGAAATAGGGGTAGTGTTGCTAAGTAAACACAAAAGTTCAGTTTGTAAAGATTCTGCTTTATCGGCGATGGCAATATCTGAATGGCTAGATGTGCCAACGAAAATAAGGATCGTCGGAGGAAGAAACATGAAGTTTGAAAAATGGTCCACCATTTGATAGAAATCTCTGTTGTGTTGCTCCCTTTTGGTGACATGTGCGCAAGAGAACCCACTGGAAGCCCATCCGCAGAAGTAGGTTTTAACTTCTGCCCTTTAAATAGAATCATAGGTGGTATTACGTGTGTGTACTTGCACAGGCAACGATCGGTACATTTTCCCTGTGTTCTGATCCAACAAAATGCACCGTTTTGGATCCTTTTTCAGCCAACACTCGCTGCTGATGAGGTAGCATAAGCCTGCAACCCTTTCATTCATATCATAAATGTTCCCAGGTTTGTATTTCAGCCCAGTTCGTTCCAAAAGATTATTCAACGTTTTAAAATAATTATCAACAATAAATTATTCAATTTTTGGACATGTGCTAGGTTGAGCTGCTGTGCTTTCCGCTGAGAAATAATTGGGTGTCGTTTCATAAATGATCGGTACCATTCCTTTCCCGCTAATTGTTTTTCTCTGTTAAATTTATGGGATATATTGAGTATTTCACAAAATTTTTGAACACTTCTACGAAGTACCCTAGGAGTAAGCGGAAATCCTTTTTGTTTGGATTCAATTATTTTTTCCACCAATTCATTTTCTTGTAGTTTAGTTAGGATGGATGTTGTTCCTAATACTCGTTTTTTTGAAGCCAGTTTTTAGGTGGTTTCTCAGTGTCCGACGAGGGATATCACTTCGCTGTTCAACAGTCTTGGGATGGCTCAGCCTTAACAGTTGTAAGGCTTCTTCCATCATGTCTTCTGGCCACTTAGCCGTAATTGACTACTTAGCCCTAATTGACCACTCAACCCTAATAGCCATAATTCCTTAATTTTTCCTACTCATATCTGAAAATATAAAAAAATAGAATATAAGGTAAAAGTTATGCCGGGTAATAAGGCCGGGCTTTAATACTTGTCTAGGTAGTTAATAAGGCCCAAGCCTGTAATAATGAAAATATTACTCACCTCTTTGTAGCTGATTTTATAAGTAGATAAATAAAAATCCAAGAAATCCTTGACAATGTGCTGCCCGCTGACGGAAACGCTACTGCGCCTAATCCATGTTTCATTTATGTCATTTGAAAGCTTTCTTCATGCAGATGGCGCTAGGAGCATAGAACAATGATTCTTTCATGACTTTGAACGATATGGCCTTACAACCTGTCTGGCCTTACTACCCAACGGTACCTTACAAAATAAAAATTAAAAAAAAACGACAAAATCTCGGTCAAAATCAAACTATCACACCCGGTGTAAATTGCCGAGTTGTTGATCCTTTGTAGATGACTCTTGTTGCAGCATCAAGTCGAAGTGAAAATGTTATTATACATACTCTTAAAAATATCCTCTTCATAATCTTGGAAACGAGCTGGTAACTTTTGAACAGTTGAAACGATTTTCATAAAAAGTATCTAAGAATCATCCCGACAACATAAGCTATTATATAAAAAAACCGCATTGAAATCGATATACTAGTATAGCAGCTACAGTGCCATAGACAGACACACAGATACAGAGGTCAAACTTATAACATCCTTTTTGCGTCGGGAGTGAATAATAACAAAGAAAATAATGAATTGAAGAAACAAAAATGTTCTACTTTTGGTTTTACTGAACTCCCTAATTATTGGTTCGTAATTTATCTTTGATGCTTTATCTGTTTCAATGAATAAAACTGTCAAAGCTGAGAGTATTTGGATTTGCCATACTTTTTTTAAATGCATTTCTGAATTTGAGGCGTGAGGGCCTTTGCACCGCGAGGTCGTGGCCGGTCGCCCATACCGCCCACGCCTTACGCCGCCCCTGCAAAAAAGAGTAACTAAATGAATTACCCTGGAATATAGCACTTCTGAAAGTAGTCTGATCCCTTCTGATTTAGATTTGACTAGATTTTATGGCAGAATTTCCCAGTGCAATATTACTTGTCCAAGGTATCTCGCTAAATTGTAAGGCACCGTATTGTAAATTCGTATAGGTAGAACTGGATCTTTCTTTAGTTTCCATCAAAAATATTTTATTCTACACGAACGCCAAGCAATATTGAATTTCACTCCAGTATTTTTTTGTTAATGGGAAATTATTGCCGCTTTTCATCAAATATAGCTGTTAAAATACATTTCAAATGAGATATTTGTGGACCTTCATTATCGTTTCATTTTCAGTTTTGAAACACCGCCAGAGATGAACCAGCAAGAGAATAATTTAAATTATGAAAGAGAAGGGAACGATATTACGGCAGCTGACATGGTTGTTCCGGAACAAGACAGCGATCTATTGAATTTCTATGAAAATTCTACAATATTCATCACAGGCGCTACTGGATTTTTAGGAAAACTATGCATGGAAAAATTACTACGAGCCTGCTCGGTTAGGAAAATTTATATCCTTGTCAGGTCAAAGAAAGGCAAGGATATTGAGAAACGATTTGAAGAACTCTTTGACGAACCGGTGAGTATATTGTCAATACCTCAAACTACGCTTGTGGAAAATACAATGAACTTCATATCGTTAAAAATACTTCATTGATTATATTGAAAAGATTATATTTTTCAGAGTGACTAATTTTTGGGAAAGTTTTTGGCTTACTCCTACTTCATCTTGATACAGAAAAATGTAGGAATCTTCCAAAGAAAGGAAGGAAGATGAGATGACTATTTATAGGTAATTCGAGTTGTTTCCATCTATTCTCTCGTTACTCTTTCCACTTTAATAGTTTAGCAGACGCTGACTGGCGAGGAGTTTTCGGCTTGATTATGGGTTTTCATATGTTGCGTATCTATACGTGAGCTTTTCCGAATACGTTGTTGGACAAACATTTCTGCGGCTTCTTTAAATTTCCTCCGAACCCAGTGTTCCTCCCTGTGGATGATCGTATCTTGGGATCATTTGATGTTATGTTGATGAGTTCGAACATGCTCTGCCATTCCCGATTTGCTGTTTCCTCCTCGATATGTGTGTTTCTTTTGCTCGGCAATGCGGACTCTCGATGGCCTCTTATTTTCACCGTTATAGGATTTGTCGCACTCGCGGATGAATCCATTGAATGCAATTCAATGGATTCATTTCTTCTCATCGTTTCCGACAGCCCTCTAATATAGGAAGGTGAAAGTACTAGTTGTGACGGTTCCTGTTCTTTGCGAGGCTCTTGGCGTCTTTTAGTCAAAGTCTGTCCCACGATCACTTTGGAGTAACTATTCCAATGAAGATCATTTTTAACGATACCTTGTTCCTTCTCGAGATCTTTCTTCATATAACAGAGCACGAAAGCATAGCCTACTAGAGTCATGATGATTTCTCTTTCAGTTGGATTCGTGTGTGCCTAGTTGTGTTGTCTAAAGTATCGTGAAGTATCGTGAAGTATAAAGGATCATTTGTTCTATGAATTTTCAGCCTATTCTCACTTCAATTTCTTAAATTTTATGAACTAATTGCAAGTTTTTAGTTTTTGTAGTTTTCATCGCCTTTTCCTTTTTCAGATTAGACAAACTCAATTGATATGAGTTGATGATGTATTGTTGTAGTTTCAATATTTGAGTGGAACGACTAGTTTTCAACACTGCTTTTTTATCTATCAAAATCTATCTATCAATATCTATCTATGTTTGTTCTTTGTATTCAAACCTTTTCGCGGAAGAAGACAAGTAACTGATTTTGTCTTTTTTTTTCAGAGTTTTGATCCACTGAAAAGATTGAAGCCGGATTTCAGAAATAAAGTTGAATTCATCAAAGGAGACGCTTGTCTACCAGATCTGGGAATCAGTAAAGAGGATGAAGATAAAATCATTTCGGAGGTTGACTGTATTTTTCATTATGCAGCCACAGTAAGATTTGACGAAAAACTCAGAACAGCCACTTATATCAACGTGAGAGCTACAAGGGATCTATTGAGAATAGCAAAACACATTAAAAAATTAAGGGTGAGTACACACAAAAGCAACGTTTTCAGCTATAACCGTATTGTTTGAATATTTTTCATACAATCATAGGTTTGATTGAAGTTTGAAAATTACAAATTGAAAGAGCTTTATTTCTAGGAGACAGTAGATTTTGGGAAAAATTGTTTTTTGGATTTGTTTCTTTCGTCTTTTGACCATCTTTACACAAAAATTCGGGAAACTGCCGAAGAAAGGAAGCAATCGGATTAATATAAAGACACATAAAATCACTCGCCAAGTGAATGAATGTTCAACTACTATAATAAGTTTACATTCATTGAGTCGAACGTGTCTCAATACAGGAGCTGTATATTCTCGCTTCTTAGTTGTACGGGAAATACGTATCCATATCAGATTTAGATGTAAATGATTTTTGTAGAATAGTTTGTAAAGACACTATATTTTTATAGGGCTACAACAGACCACTGTTAGCTCTTCAAGTCTCAGAAATCAAATGTTTTATTATTTGAACCCAAGTCCAAGTTACTTGATATTTCAGGTTTAATGGTGTAAATATCGTGTTGATGAAGAAAACGAATGATCCCATTCGAAGAACTAGTCCAAAACTCTTGCTTGAGATTCATTTATGGCGTGAATCATTTTCATAGAATCGCTCATAAGCTCAAAGATGTCTTTAGGTTGAAAATGAGTGCCTGTTCCATAAAATTATTCTTTCTAGAAAGACCGGATATATCCTTCAATTTATTGGCCCTAGTGAAAGCAGGCTAGTAAATTGGTTATCACATAGTGATTATTTCAGGAGAGAAAGTATATTTGCTAAAAGAATTAGGAGAAAGAGGTTAATTTTCATTCCAGGCTCAGTTTCAAATATCTATTCTTCGTATGAAGTTGAATCTTCCGATTTGGCAATTTTTTCTATGTTCTTTTATATGTGCTTCGTGTGTTTTTCCAGTTTGCTTCAGGGTATATATGGAATATCATTCATGAGACATTTATAAACTCCTGATCTATTCAAACCAATCTCTTGTCTTGTTATTTTCTATATGTATGCCTTAGTTATTATTGGTTTTATAAGCCATATTCACACCTTAATTTTGCAAGAAACTGAAATATTCTTAGAAAGTTAGCTCAAATGAAAGGTTAATATTCTGTGAGTTTGCTTTCACATTGTTATCTCACTCACTGTTGATCGTAATTTGTGTTATCAAATTCACCTTCTATTTAAACTCCGATAGAAAAAAAACATTAACTAGTCTGTGAATCATTCTATTGAATGGATGATTTCTGTTATGTAATTGTAGACGCTAGTTATTTTACGTTTCAGACTGTAACCAATAGAAATGAAATTATTTGAATGAGGTGACAAACGTCATCGAACTTAATAAAATATTGTCAGCAAAATATAATACATACTTTTCAAAACTAGCCCAACTGAATGCATAATCAGACTAATACGTTCTGAAGTAAATTCACAGTGATAAAGTTAACAAACAATTTAAGAAATTACTTCAGAACACTTTTGTCCTGATTTTGAAAGTTATACTTAGGCAAGGTAGCATTTTCGTTGACTCGCGATCTTTTTCTACTATCTTATAGTTCAATTTAACTCAATTGATTTTTTATTTTCTCAGTTTCTCTGCCCCTCTGTAACTGCAATTCCATTCGAGGAAGGCAAGAAAAGATTGAATTGATATTTTTACATCGAGTGTGCAAAATTCGAAAATTACAGAATAACAAAAACACATAGTGAACTAGATCAGTTTTTCACTGTAAATGAAGAATCATTTCCACTATTCCGAAGTTCTTGCAGTTATTCATAAGAAATCATTATAATTCTTTGAGTTCTTTGGGAGATCTTCCAATTTGTTCGATGAAACTAAATTTGAAAAGAATATTACTGGAGTTTTTTCCCAACACCAAATCGTTATTTTTACACCCCGACACGTGTTTCGATCACTAAGTAATCATCTTCAAGAGGAAGATAAAACTGGAAACTTCGCAAAACTAAAGCTATTTATGCTATACAGGTATATCATACAGGTGAACCATGCAG
>WOGN01009729.1:0-10694 GCA_015342105.1 Leptinotarsa texana | reverse complement strand
ATATCAAAATAGATTAACGAGGTCTCTCAGTAAAAAAATCAAAAACTCTGCTCTGCTTTGCCAAGCATTCACTTCTGATGGGAAGCTTCTTCAGGGCAGTGAAATGAGTTAAAAACAATAATTTGAACATATAAACTGACGTAGAAAGTTAAACATGTACAGATTATTTTGATTTTTGATTATTTGACTGAGAGCCCCCTTAAATCTATTTTGCTGTACATTTCTCCAGTCGCTAAGATTATCCACTTCATATTCAAATCCATAAATTTTGAATTATTTTCAAAGAATGCACCTGAAACATAATGAAATCACTCAAGAATAATGAATTCATCATCCAAAAAACTATGATAATGAAAATGTAATTTAATTGAAAAATCAAATATTTCAGCATTCTGATTTGATATTCTCGTTCAAAGTGGACACAATCAATTTCTTTGATATAACTCTTCTTTAATTGAAGTGCATTCGTAAAATTCAAGTACCTTGCTTTATATTTTTCCAGGTAACTGCCAACTCGATGTCTGAATGGTATTCCATTGAATTCTAAAATTTCTAAACTTTTTTCAACAAGGCAAAAACTAGATTTTGTTTTGCCGTGATGCAGATTTTGCCAGGGGTTTATATTTGTTGGGAAACGGAGAAGTTATAATCTGAAATCAGTGTCTCTCACTGAATCAGGATTTATGAGTATACCCTAATTTGAGAGATTTCAGAGGAGAATCATCGTAAACTTTTTATGATTTTTACTAACAATTACTTGATCAAATATTCATTCATCGACTTGAGTCAATAAGCAAGTTGAGGTCAAGCCATTGAAGTAATTTTCCTTCAGTATCAAAATACTGTAATGATAGTTTTTGAAATATTTGATGAAATACTGAGAAATAGTTATCGAATACAAACTTTTGGTCTTGATGACAACATTTGAAATCAACAACGAAATAATGATTTAACCATTCAAAATTGAATATTTGCTTATAGTTTACATTGCTTGATTGGCTGTGTGCAACTGCTAGCCACAAGCAGTTAAAGCTACTGCCATTAATAAATAGCGTGTATCATCTTTAATTTGTCGGTATTTTCAATTCCAGTTTTTTATAGTCGAGGTTAATTGACACAGTCAACGACAAAATACCAAAAAAGCTACAAAATGTAATATTTCCTTCATCATCGATGATATTTTCAATAGTTACAACTCCTTCTAAAATTTCAATGTTTCCCCCTCAAGTTGTTGATGATCTCAACTTAATAACGGATATACTGAATATCCCACTCGAGAGAAAATTATATTTGAACGTCTCTTCCCCTCACACAAAAGTGTAAAAATTTAAATAGTGTAAATCTCTTGAAGAAAGGTAACATTAACTGCTATTCGGTCTCATCCCCAGCGAATTAACCTCCAAGGGTGTGAGGATAGAGAAAAGCAAGACTATCGATAAAGCTTGGGGAGGAATTTCTGAAAGATGTGCCTGTGTGTAGGATTTCCCATACTGCTCCCTGTTTCCGGAAGTAAATTCAGTAGCGTTACGTCGATACCGTTCGAGAGAACTCCAATAAAATCAGGCTGGGCCTAGGGCGGTGCCATCATTATTTCAAAGTCTGAGTGGATCTCCGTTGATGATGAATTAATTGGGGAATGCTATTTTTCAGTCACATGAAGATTTTATATATTCATCTTTATAACTTATCTGTTTGAATTGAAAGGGGTATACTTTTAGGAGAGATTATATTTCGCTTACATGTAAACACGAAGAGGTTTTACCTCTTCCATTTACTATATTGTATAGTAATCCTGTGAATTATATCTGATTGAGTTCCATAACAAATGTTTGGAATACAAACTGAATAATTAAATAATAAAGTGTTTTTTGTTCAATTCAGTATTCATATAAAAGTATTTGTTTCAAAAATATTTTTCTTTCCGAGAGAGATTTTCTTCTTGTTTGTATCTGAAAGTCACTTCTTTGCATGATCTACACATCTTTGTACATAGTTAACTTTTCAAATGATATTTTTCGAACAATGATTAGGATAGAATTAGGATTGTTTGTGTAGCATACTTTCAGAGAGGCATATCTCATACAAACTATCTGAATTTTTGAAGGAATAGAGTTAGTTTTTTGAAATTCATCACTTCCTTCCTTTTTTTGAAGGATTTTCACATTTCTTTGAATGAAGATAGATTAGTAAAAAACAAAACATTTCTTTGTCAACTTTTGTGTCATATAAGTCAGCTAATAAAGTTGAAAAACACAACGCTCTAATGAACAAAAAACAAAAACCATAATGAAAATGAGAAGTTGCGGGATGATAAGTTGCCAGATAAGCCAAGACTTTATCCATAAAAAAGAGTGAGGAGAGAAATCATGTCACAAAACCAAGAGAAAAGAAGTGTGCAAAAAGTAGAATGGAGGTCAAGAAGAATGAAGAGGATGAAGAGAATATAGCAAATACTTAATAATATGAATATTACTGGAGATTTTTCCCAACATCAAATCGTTATTTTAACACCTCGACACGTGTTTCGATCAAGAGGAAGATGTTCCTCTCCCTCTTGAAGATGATCACTTGGTGAGTGTTTGTTGAAAAACCTCTCTATATTTCTTCATTTGCAAAAGTGTATGGTGTGTATCATTGGACCTTATTTTATCTCTCCTTTATTTGATAGTAAAATAATTCCGGCTGTTATGGTGTCGAATCAACTTGTGAGTGAAAAGTCATGTATAAACATGTTGGCCACCTAAGTCTATGGATTTGAATCCTCAGGGGTCATCTCGTATCCTATGTTCGGTAGCTCAAAATTTTAAATAAATATCTGAATGAAAAACAAGTCTCTATAGTATTTGTCATTTTTATACCAAAACAACAAACAAAATCAGAGAAAAATTTTATATTTTTTTTGACCTTATACTAGACAGTGTTGTTTCAATCGTCATGGTAACATCAGTGGTGCTAGGCTCATTCACAATTGCACTGTTGGACTAATTTGTCCTAAAAGGACAAGCCTGAGCAATTGAAGGTCATTACTTCTTCCTCTATGGTGACGCTATCTATGCTGTCGATAGTTTATGATTATCGGTCGGTAGCCAAGCGGTTCGGCGTAGGTGCTTTGTTCACTCACTGTTCACTCACTGCCGTGTTGGTCGGTGGTTCAAGCCCTAGTCTGAACGATCGATCTTCACTTGCTATCGTCCAACCGGTGTTAGGAATCACACGTTAAAAGGTAATACCTCGTTAATCCTCAGCTCGCACAAGTTTCGACTTTTGAGGGTTGTCGTTTGTAGGGGTGCGACAGCTGGTTAACGGAAAGACAGATTAATTTTTTTATCAAAGATAAAAGAGGCTCCTCAAAGTGGTTCGTTACAAAAACAAACTTCGACATCGAAAGAGAGTTGTGGATTTCACTGCAGCTCTCACTGCAAGGCAATTTATTGAAACCAGAGCCAAAAAACAAAGCATTCGTGATCCAGACTAGAGAGCGTTGCATTATAGGATTCAACTGTCTTTCAAGAACAAGTCTGAGTAAGAAAAGGCGAAAACGGCAACTAGGAGTTCGACAGAAGACTCATTCCACTAATATCAAAAATGAACGTGTCTTCTCAAATTTAATTGATTGATATGGACACAAAAAGATACTTGGAAGTTTGGTCAAGTATGTCGTTCAAAAAGCAAAAGATGAGAGAGAGAAAACGTACCCCCGCTTCTATCATTATGCCTAGAAGTTTTGTTAGTAAAGAGAACAACACATACTTTTGTGAACAAATTCTAAATTCTACATTTATGCTTCGTTAGATTGTTACTAACGTCTTTTTTTGATATATAACCAAAAATGAAATCATCTATGTTCGTAAAATGTATAGATGGAAATCTCTTAAACGCTACTTCCTGTGCCATCGACCTCAACAGGAAATCGCAAATACATCGAAAATTCTTGACTACATAACCGTCGTCGAACCGCCTCAACGAGTCCGTCATCTTGGCTTGACGTAAATCAGGAAACCTATAAAGTGACACCCCAACAACTACAATTTAGGGTCGGATCCTCTTCTATTCCCTTTTCCAATATGCTTTATCGGTTGCATCATTCGATCTTGTCGAAAATGCACATGGGTCTTTTAATATCATCGTTTTTTAATAAATTCGATTAGGGTACGTCGGCTTTAATGGCATATGAACGACGGTGAGGCTCTGTGAATTTGGGTCATTATTGCCTTATTTCGTTTGGACACGTGTCCCCTATTTTTTATTGAGTATCCCATTACTGAAGAATCAATTTTGACTGCGAGGAGGTCGTAAATGAACTACTTCATTCGTTATTTGAGTCCTAACACATGTATATATGATGTATCTCATTAATAATACGTGTCATAAAGTACTGACGAAATTATATCTGAATAATAATTTTTTGTATTCATTAGGGACACTGTCAGAGAAGAACTTTAAAAAAATGCTTGGCCGAAATCTAACTGAATAATTAAACGTATGGCCTTACATTTTTATGTCATTTTTTTGTGGTACACTGTTTACTTTATCTTACTTCATATAATGTCTTTCATTAAGCGCTTCCTAATCTCAATTTATTCAAGAATAAATTTGAATTATATTTCCAAGATGCATACAATTTTGAAAAAATTAACTTTCTGTTCATGTATGAGCTGATCCTCAATCTTGATTGGACGTTTCTAAATGCATTTCGAACGCAGATGATGCCTGTCTTGACTTTTATGAAAAACTATAAAGTGTATTTGATCGGTGCGTGCCAAAATTCTCGATAAAATCTAAAAATAATTATCTAGCTTACTTTGATGGTGCATTGATAAAGAAAATTCGAAATAAAGCAAAATTTTGATGTAAATACAAAAGAAACGGCGACTTTTTACGAATTCAAACGTCTTCGGGCAGAAATCAAAAGAGCTTATAAAAAATTCATTAAGAAAACTGACAGCGAGATTATCAATAACCCCAATGAGTATTGGTCGTTCATCACCAAGTCAAAATGTACGAATGGAATCGGAGATAAAATGTTACATGAAGGCAAACTACTCGATAATCCCTCAGATATTCTTGATGGTTTTGCAGATTGCTCCAGTTCTTATATAGTGTCAACATCAAGTGAGAATGTGAACAACAGCAGTGATATTCTCAGCTTAGTAATCAAAAACTTTAGTACTGAATATGTTTATCATATCCTAAAGAAATTAAAGCCTAAATTTACTGCGGGACCTGATCATATTCTAGCATTCATCATTAAAGATTTTGCCTAAGCTCTGGTTGAACCACTAACAACTTTAATCAATATATGCCTGAAAACATCAACTGTATCATCTGTACCAAGCGATATAAAAAATTACAGACTTCTTAAAAGAAGTAACACTATACATAGATGTGAAAATGATGCAAAGAAGTAAGTTTCAGACAAAAACTGGAAAAAAAGCTCTCCTGAAACATCTACTTCTTATAAACATTAATTTACACGAAAGGAAAATTCTTTCGAAACAGATACTTTTATATAAACACTTCGTTATGGAATTGACTCGTGTTAGGAATCACACATTAAAAGGTAAGACCTCCTTATTCCTTAGCTCGTACAAGTTTCTCAACTTCTGAGAGTTGTCGTTCGTGTGGGGGCGACAGCTGATCAACAGAAAAACATATTGTTTTTTTTTAATCAGATATCATTAACAGGATTTTCAGTGTATGAAAAATAATTAGCAAAAATCATCATCATCCCTATCGGTACGAATGTTAAATACACAAAAGTAATCAACATATATCGTATCACTAAAAACACACAATTTTATGATCGGAAATTTCGTCCCTTTGTTCCCTTCAGCATTTAATGTTTTCGTATAATTCCCCGACAATAATTATTGCGCTCGAATAACAAACAGCGACTGTGAATACTCTGCGTTATAAATTTAATTTAAAGCTGTGTTAAAGTTTAAACCGAGCATAGAGCTGCCATATTTAGCGCTGCGGAGCACTGCTGGCATTCCTGTTCACCAGCATTTTCCACGTCGTCTTTACTTTTTGCAGATGCAACTTTTGCACGTTAATGCACTTACGTGATCTTGGATACCCGGCCGCACGGAGAAACTTCTGAGAGTATGTATATGGATTTGGTGAGATATTTCACATTCGGTGCTGCTGCTTACAAATACGGTGACTCCATTAAAGTCGGTAACATAAGGGACTTTTTTATTGAAAAACTCTCATGGATTTTGGGCTTTGGCAATTGTTTTTATGAATTATACTAATGATAAAAGTCACAATAATGCACAGGGGACACTGTTGTCTATAAATGAAAGAGATGAGGTTGTAAATAGTAAATCTTGAATGAAAAAAATTAGTTTTATGTTTCAGAACTTATCGTAGACAAGTTTCCCTTCAACTCAGTGGGCTAATTAGTTATTCGTTTTGTTTATTCTTGTTTGATAATTTTTTACAACTGTCATTAAAAGTGATATTTTCAATGGTTGTCAAGAGTATTGAAAGATGGCGAAATAGCGTGTTGAAAGTATTTTCACGATTTTTCTCCACCAAATAGCAATAAACAAAACATAATTATTCAATTTTCAAAGAAGTTTCATTATGAAAAATAGATATAGCTACAATAAAATTCCGATACAAATGTTTTATATACATTCATTACATTATTATTATTTATGAACATTAATATAAAAAGTACAATTAGAACAACTGCTGATGTTAATACCTGATGTGGAAGAGCCTTGTAGTACATTTGAACAAGCTGAGTTGACCATTTCATGGGCATTAACATTTAATAATTGAAGTGATACTGTAACGCTGGAGCTAGCTGTTGGGATTATTCTTTCAGCAATAGCCTTTTATAAGGAATAGATTTGTCGATGTAATCCTCAGCTACTGTTGTAAACTTCCATCCTCCGTGCTTCTTAAAATACGTTATATTTTCTCCTGATTCTGCCAGCAAAGAAGCAGAATACTTTCTGAAACAGTGACCAGTATATTACTTTGGTTCCGGGAGATTCAGAAACTCAGCAATTTTTATTTTTGTATTTGTAACAATCAATGATTTATCCTTTGATTTAATGTTTTCTATTAATAAATGGCACAGATATACACACCAGCAGGCTCCATATATTCGAATAATATTAACAACTTTTATGATCAAATATTTTTCATCTGGCGTCTCATTTATGTACTTCTAAACTTGTTCAAACGTAAAAGTTTTTGATTTTTTGGGCTAATAACTTTCATTCTTCCGCTTTAAGAATGCTTTAACTTTGAAATATTTGCTTGTATTAACACCACGCACTCGACTTGAAAACTTGCTCCACGAAATTGGCGAGTTCCATATATTGGATTTCTCTTCTAGAAGGCTAAGGAAATGATTTCGCTGAAATTTCCTTCGACATTTTTAAGTCTACCCCAGCTAAGAAAGTTATAATATGCGACGAGCCGATTTTTTTGGTAATAATTCAATATTGTCAGAAACACACAATTCCTCAATATTGTTCTGTATTATGCAAGACATCAAACGCCAGCAAGAAATTTTAATGTAACTTTAAATCAAAGACGTTAGCTGTAAACAATACTGTATGTTGGTAACCAGGTGATTTTAGCTTGATACCAAACAGATGTTGGATTACAGTAGAGATGAACTACGATGTCTAACAGGCCTTCTTACAGGTCTCTGTCATTTGAATCATCATATCCAAAGACTTGGACTATCGAAAGACAATGTGTGTCGCTTCTGTTTGGAAAGTGATGAAACAGCACAACATATACTTTGTGCCTTCCTCACTGGGGACTGAATCAGGTTCTTAGAGTTCGGCGGAGCCGTACTCTTACCATCTGACTTGAAAGACCTCTCACCATACAAACTAATCGGCTTCGTGAAGAATAGAATAAAAAATTAATTGGCGCTCCGGGGCGACGTCATTGATTCCAGTGGCGCATTTGCTTTTTCAGCTGCAGAAAAACCCGGAAAAACTTGCGGTACCACATCATCTGAAGATCTTGAACTGCCAATGTCCTCTTTCTTATAAAACAAAAAGTAGGGTGTCTCCAGAGGCTCCAATATATTCTATACATCGCCAGAACACTTCGTGACACTACTATCGTCAAACTATAACCAGTCCGTTTCGTTTTTGCCTTTTCCAAATTCACAGTGAACAATGACTGCAAAACAGGAGAGTTGAACAAAACACTTTGTATGATATTTGTGTTGAAAGTAAGTTTCATTATATCACTCATCATAAATAGCTATTTTTTATACTCTATTTTGATTGCTACAATAATTTGCAGTGCCCGAAATATGATCCACTGCAGAAAGAATCCACTGCAGTGTATTCTTGGGAATGTACTGATAAAGTTTTCCATTGAGATGGAGAAGTAGTAAGCCAAAAAAACCTGCCTTTCCCAAAAATTAATCCCTCCAATTTATAATTTAATTTTGTAAGGTCAATAATTTTTTTCTAAGCAAATGAATTTCCAGTTTCTGAAGAGATTTTCAGAGAGCAAATATGGACATTATCTAATTTGATATTTTTCATTCCTTCAAATTGTTATAGAGTTTCATATTCATAATAAGAGTTATCCAAATGGAGGAATTCACTTTTGTACAGTAAACAAAATATTGTATTTATTGTGTATATTTTCACTTGGTTCGTGAGATTTTACTTTGCATTATATGAAAGTCGGAATATGGTTGTTATTTCAATCCTTATTCTATAAGGAAGAAAAGCGTTTCAGTCAAAAATGTGTAATTTAATTTTATTTTGCTTCACAATGAGCGTAAAAAATGCTAATAGCTAGCCAATTTCAAACATTTGTAGCAGCCTGTATTACAGAAATTGGAATTCATTTCTCTCTTTTGTACGGAACAAAGCCGTAAGTAGAAATAATAAAAGATTAATTTATTCACGAAAGTCAAAGTAATCAACAGCTGATCGGGTGCTGATATAGAGAAAACAAACAAGAGTATGAACATAAAACCATGGTTCTGAACAGATATGCAAACCCCGATGCTATAACAATGTCCGGCAAACACTTCACGACAAAATCATCAAACAGTGCATTTGGCAGTTTGTTTACCAAACGCTTCATGAATCCCATACGCTCGGGCTGGAAGTAATTGCAAACTCCGCTACGAATCAATACCAGAAGATTGATTGTTGATTGATATTAGCGAATATACCCCTTCTCGCAGTAAGGCACTCTGTGGAGATTACAACAAATTGGGATGTAATGGAAATTTATAAACTGAGTATTAATAGAATTTTTAGAAATATTGCTGACAAATAAAACCGACAAGTAGATACTCGACAGGGATTGAAATGAATCAGTTTTGAACCATTTTGCAGAGGCATATATATATATTTTTTTAAGGAACAAACACAATCACTACAGGAAAATCTAAAAGGCGCTCTCAGAACGGTGCCTGTGGAAAAGTAGCCATTCACATTGGATTTGAATCGTTGGAGTTTAAATCCGTTTGGAAAAACGTTCTCAGGAAGTTTATTCCACACGAACCCAATTCTTCAGATGGAAGAGTTCTTGAATAGTGAAGTTCAAGGTGTACTGAGTTAAACCTTAAAGGATGAGCAACCACAGTCTGTCGTGTATATTTCTGATACTTACCGCTCTTGGTGGAATCAAATGTGCCAAGTCACTTGAACACTTCGTGAAAATATCTATAGAAGAGAGACAAATCTCCAACCTTTCTTCAATGCTCTAGGCTTTCAAGGTTGCACGTGATGTTCGCCTCTCCAATCAGACGAATGGTTTTTTTCTGGATGGAATCCAGTAATTTCAGGGTATATTTGGGTCCAGAGCTCCATACATGAGAACAATACTGGAAACAAGGTCTGATCTGAGTTTTATAAAGCATCAACAGTTGTTGAGGTGTATAAAGCTTTCTGGTATCCATCCCAACCCCCCAACAAATGTATCTTAGCAGAAAGCGGAATTATATTCTTGGAGAAAACCGGTGTTTTCGTAGCATTGAATTGAATCTGGTTACTTCCACCCCAATTCGAAATCACTTCTGGATCCTCATTGAGGTATGCAACCTCCTACTGCCAGTGGAGATGTGGATCCGCAGCTGATGTCCTGGAATCCAAATGGAATTACGAGACAAGTGTGCTGTCGTCAGCAAAGACGGCCATTTGCAGGGAACGTTCTTTCAGGAAGCTGAAGAGCTATACAAAAAAATATTCCAAGATATAACATCGAAGTTTGCCCAGCAAACCCTCTTGCCACACACGATCAAAGGCCTTAGAAATATCAAGCGAAGTGCTCTTGATTCTCCATGTTTCTCGATTGCGTTATTCCTAATAAGGATGACATACGATAGAAGGTCGCCTGTTGATATTTGTTTCCGAAAGCCGTATTGATGATCGCTTAAGATATTAAAGCCTTCCAAGTATTTGAGAATACGATGGCTTAAGACCTTCTCCATGATTTTTGTTATCACTGATCTATAGTTATTTGAAAGATTTTTCTTGCCCTCTTTGGGAATAAGCTAACAGCGAGCAATTTCTCGACAAGAAGGAACAACCCCTTTCTTATTAGACAGGTTGAAAAGTCTGCAAAATACTGAGGCGAGTTCATTTGCGCACTTTTCAAGTACGATGTATGTATATTGGGCCAAATTGGACACTTTCAAAAGCAAATGTGTATTTTCGAAAAGTTTATTTTCTCAATGAGAG
>WOGN01009728.1:0-10695 GCA_015342105.1 Leptinotarsa texana | reverse complement strand
AACCTTCGTGCCCCAAACACTGTCAAAGGCGCAAACACTCTAGACTCTCCATGTTTCTTGTATGCTTTATTCCTATGTGACATGAAAGAAAGTTGTCTGTTGATCTTCGCTTCTGAACGATGATCGCTCAAGATGTTCTTATTCAAAAAAATGTGTTGATTTCTTCCTGATTTTCGATATCATTATCAATAATGTTAGGAATCACACGTTAAAAGGTAAGACCTCGTTAGTCCTTAGCTCGCACAGGTTTCTCAACTTCTGAGAGTTGTCGTTCATATGGGGGCGATAGCTGATTAACGAAAAAAAACAGATTTTAAAAACATAACAGATTTTTTTAATTGATAGTAAATAATTCTAAAATTAAATGAAATATTTTTGTGCCTTTTTGACTATTATCTGAACTTGTGTGGTCTTCCAATAAGAAGGAAAACTCTTTTTGTAATATAGATAATACAAGCACATTATTAAGTGCGATGTCTGGGACTCTTACAGAACTAGTAATTTTGTTGATTTGAACCTGTTTCCGAATTCAAGACGTTGTGAAGGTCGCAGATATATTGTTTTATGTCAGGAACCTTGAATAAATATCTATCGAACGCGATTCATCGTTAAATTAAATAAGAAAATATCCATTTTCAGACTGGTATTTTCCAAATCTTGTAGATTAGCTGAGTGAACGGACCTGATGGTTCGAATTTCATTTGAGTTAATTTTAATAGAAATGACGTTCAAATATCACTCAAAACCTATCAGAATTTTTGAGGATTTCTTTACACGCCACTGACTACAAGTCAACAGCTGAAACCTTTATGAATATTTTTTGTTTTAGAAAATTAAAATTGAAAAACATGAAGTGTGCAAACTCTTTGGATATCCAATAGAATTTGAAAGGCCAACAATCAACAACACTTGTTTGAGAATATACACTCTGGCTAAGAAGTAGGCAAGTTACGTGTAAAGTAAACGATTTTGATTTTGAGTACAGACAGAGGTGAGATAGGGTTATCAATGAAGACTACGGGTGGCCCACACATTGCCCACCTACTGACTGTCAGTGCTCATCTTCTCTCAATGGAGTCAAGGTTTTCTTTTCCTCAGGCCAGTAGCGGTACTAACAGAAAATGATAATATAATATAGACTGTTTAGGAAATATTGCCACCTGATAATAATGTTTTAAGAATCTGATCACATATATTGTTTGAAGTCTATCCCATATTTCAACAAGTTTGTTGTATGTATTTAGTATTTTTTTGCACCTGGAATATTTTCATGTTAAATGATATTGAAGAACGAGAGAGTTATCTTGTTCATTTATATCGGTATAATATCAATCAGTTTTGTTAAGGAAGAAATATAAACTGAAAATTTGATTTTCTTTAAATATAATAATTTTGAGTTGGACAGTTTCCTAGTAATTAATCAGGAGAAACCGAAGTAGAAACTATAAATTTCATCAAATTCAACTCATTTGGTGAAACATATTGATTGACTTCATTTTCTAAGTGAACAATTTCTATTCTTCACGATTAATTTCGGGTGTTGTTTTCACAAAGCGCTATTCAGTTTTGAGCAATCTGTACAAAAAAGCATATTCGATATATGGCGAATGTAAATTGTTAACTAATAAATACTACTACTAACAACTCACAAGTACTACTTGAATATTTCTTATTTTGGCCGAAATGGTGGACTGCATCCTTCCCCTTTTTTGAGACAAAACACAAGCACTTCAGCAAAATCCTTAGGGCGTTCTAAGGGCGGTGTTGTGCGAAAATAGCAATTCACATTAGTTTTGAATTGCTGATGGTGATTAAATTCATTTGGAGAACCCATCTCAGTAAGTTTATTCCACATAAACGCTGTTCTCCAAATGAAAGAGTTCTTGAACAGTGAAGTTCGAGGTATACTGAGTTGAACCTCAAAAGATGAGCAGCGTTTTTCTGATATTTACCGCTCTCAGTGGAATCAAATGTGCAGAGCCACTTGAACACCTCCTGTGAGAGTATCTATAAAAGAGAGACAGATCTTCAATTTTTCTTCGATGTTCCAAACTATCAAAGTTGCAAGCAATGTTTGTGTTGGAGACACAGGCTGAATCGAACATTTTCCTTTTTTTTGTAATTCACGAATAATCTGTTATGTGGAGTATGGGATGGTCATAAAGATATCCTACAATCGTAATATTTTGTTAAAACTACCTTTACCAATAGATATGTTTCATTATCTGTTTCCTAATGAATTTATTAATCTGCTCGTTGTTGAAAGATATCTAATTTCTTTACTCTATAACCAACATTCTTACTTTTGACAAATGCGATAACCTTTGTCAAAAGAGGCTATGTTTACATTTATCTTCACTAAAATGGTACTTTTCAACCACAAGGTTGAGGATTTGACAGTTTGAGATTTTTGCGCCAAATAAACAATAATTTTGTTGTAGCAGCAACTGCTGCATTGGGAATTTCGTAAGGCACAATTTCAAACTCACTATCGCTGATACTTTCCATAGTTTATTGCGATGACTGCGAACAAAAACAATGCAAACTTTCAAAAATCAAAATGTCAACTAATTTCATGTCGGGTCGTCATTTTCTTACCATGGAAATGATCAACTGCCTTCATCAAGACACAAAATTTTCATATTTACAAGACAACAAGAATGTGATTCTTTCCGGCTTAGTCCAGGTACGTACTTCTCGGACTAAGCCATAAAAATGCTACTTTCTGAAAGAAAGAGCGTCAGGAAAGTGGGTGCTTCGTCAAAAATAGTATTGAATAGGCTAAGTTCTGGAATAGGCTGGAATTCTATCAATATTTTCCTGTTATTTTTTATCTTTCTCCATCGAAATACAAGTTTAGAAATGTCTTTTCGGAACTCGCCGCTACCCTGTATGTCAATATCTCGAATGATAGTTTCATGAATTTCCATCACAAATTTGAAGTTTTTGATACGTCTCTTTTCACTCCTTCTCGAAATTTCAAAGGTCATATACAATATTGGTTACAATTTTACTCATTATTACTATTACTAATTCGCAAGATGCTTCTACCTAATAGGTTGTTCATATTTTCTCTGGAAATCAATTTGTTTAAGACAGTTAATTCATTAATTTAACACAATTGTTGATCACAAGTGGATTTGTAAAATTAATCTGTGATCGCTTGGTGGACAATCTTTGTATTGTGGGGACATTAACCATGAGACTATCTGTTCGTGCAGAGAGACTGGTGATTCGAAGTAGACAGTACCTGACTACTGAAATATAAACTGATAAACCTTTGTCGGGAAAAATAGACTTGTGAAAGTGAATACATATTTTCGGACTCGATTAAAATAAGTGGACATATACAGTTTTGTGAAAAATAGACAATGCCAGATAAAATGTGTTCGAAGAAAGTGCGCCTAGCGGACTTGAAAGTTGCCGAATTGAAGCAAGAATTGGAGGAGAGGGAGCTAGATTGTTTTGAAAAAAAGTCAGTACTCCAGAAGAGACTGTGGGATAACTTGACTGAATCAGGAGAAGATCCCGAAACATATTTATTTGAAGTTTCTAGGGAATATTTGAGTTCAATAATGAGCAAACTCAATGAACTTCAACAAAAGTTGGTAAGCCTTGAAGAGTAATTTCTAGAAAATTCGAAATGTTTGGAAGATAAACTTCTAGAAAATTCGAATAGCTCGAAGGAAGAACTTCTAGAAAATACAGAAGGCTTAAAGAAACAATCTTGTTGTGTGGCCCATCATTACAAAATCAGGAAGGAAATGAACAAGGAAGTAGAGTAAATCAAAGGCGAAGTTCAGCTCACAACACAGAAACTGTTACCGAAAACTCAATTCCAGAACTGAGTTTCAACATGGAAGAACTTCGAAAGACAATAAAAGATGTCAAAGTCAGTTCTAAATCAGGAAAGCTCTCGATGAAGCCATCCCAGTGTGACGAAGAAACTTCTTGGGCAAATTACCGCCCACAATACGAAGCTGCGGCCAGAGCGAGTGGATGGAATGCAGGAGAAAAGGCGACAGCATTTACAAGACCCAAGAATAAGAAGACTAAGACCAACTGAGAAAACATCTTGAGCTACGGTATGGGCAGGTCCACCTAGAGCACGTTTATCATTCACGGCTAAAGAACCGCTGCCAGAAATCAGGAGAATCTCTACAGGAAATTGAAGCCCACATTGCTCGACTGATTCGTCTGGCATATCCTGCTACACCGGAAAATGTAATGGAGCGGTTAGCAGTTCAGGCATTCTTGGATGGACTTCGCGACTAAGAAACGAGGCAGGCCTTGACACTAGCTCATACCAAACATCTCCTGGATGCACTCGCAGGCGCCCTGGAGTTTGAGGCTGCAAAATAAGCCTGCAAGAGCCAGAGCAACGTTCGAACTATCCAGGAAGATAGACAGGTGCCTGCTGATATTGAGGCTACCATTAGAAAGGTAATAAAAAAAGTGTTGACAGAAAAAACAAATAAGATGCCAGAACTGTGGAAAATAGGCCATGTGCCTACAAAATGTATAGCATTCAAAGAATCAACACCAAACTAGGAAAACTGAAGTAGATCGATGAGAAGGGGCAACGGTCGGCCTATACCCAGCAAGCCCTTGTGAAAAACGAATATGTTGCCATTCTCCAAAGAAAAGACAAAGGTGTTTTCGTAGACGGCCTCATCAACAACGACCCTTGCACCATGCTGCTAGATACAGGTGCAACGAGAACCTTTCTTGGGCCAATCTTTGCCAAAACACCGGCAAGAATTGAACCGTCAAGTTGGAAGCTACGCACCGCAACAGGGGAGACAGCCACTGTACTTGGAAAACTACCAACTAAATTGATGTTGGGCAGCACTAAATTGAACCATCGACTATTGGAGGCGGACATCGAGGACGATGTGATCATTGGAATGGACATAATTCCAGAGGGCTCGAGCTGAATTTTCAAGACGGCGTCCTACGTGTCGACGAAGAAGACCTGATGCTTCATGGAAGAAGCTAAGAGATGATCATGGTCCTGTTGGCTGAAGGCGTGTGTGTACCTGAGAGGGCTGAAACCATCCTGGAAGCTCGCCTGGACGGAAGTGCGAGCAGCAAAAAGGTGGTGTTCGAGCCCAAAATACGATGTGACCAGGAATCGCATTGAGAAAGACCCTGTAGTCTGTTGATAAAGTTGTGCGAATCAGATTCATGAATGTCAACTACTTTTCCGTGACTTTGAAGAAAGGAACAATGATGGGGCACTGTTCGTCCATTTCCTCTGTGATACGGAGTGTACGCAGTTCGGTTAGCCAAGCCTACAACACTTGCCTAAAGAGTTGGAGAAGTTGATTGATATTTCCTCCAAGGACATATCAACAACTCACCGATCCACTTTGAGGGAGGCGACAATCAGCTAGAAGACTCCCTCTTGCCAAGAAAGAAGAGACAGACAAGATAATCAGCGATATGGGAAAAGAAAGAGTCATCGAACCTTCTGAAAGCCCCTGGTCTTACCCAGTCGTATTGGTGAAGAAGAAGGACGGCTCAATAAGGTTCTGCGTGGATTATCGCCAACTGAATGACGTGACGAAGAAAGACAGCTACCCTCTTCCAAGAATCGACGACACCCTAGACACGCTAGCCGTCTCCACCAATTACTCGACTTTGGATTTGGAAAGTGGATATTTGCAAGTTTAAGTGGCCCTAGAAGATTGAAAAAAGATAGTTTTCACCATCGGCTCGAGATTGTGGCAATTCACGGTTATGCCATTCGAGCTTTGTAATTCTCCAGCGACCTTCGAGAAATTGACGGATACGGTTCTCAAGGGGATCTCATGGAAAACGTGTCTAGTGTATCTCGACGGAGGTATTACGTGGCCAGAAAATCGTTCGACGATTACTTGAGAAATCTGGAGGAGGTATTTATGCGTCTGAGAAGTTCTGGATTAAAACTTAGTCTCAAGAAATGCCATCTGCTCCGGAAAAGAGTTCGTTACCTTGTCCACGTTGACTCTGGGAAAGGAGTGGCGATAGACGAACAAATATTAAAGCAGTTAAGGATTGGCCCATTCCAAAAAACATACATCAGCTTTGGAGCTTTGTTGGTTTGTGCTCCTACAATCGCATATATGTGCTGGGGTTTGCCAACAACTCCAAACCATTGACTCGACTCACAGAAGGACAGATCCAGTTCCAGTGGTCCGAGAAATGCCAAGACTCATTCAAGAAGAGCTCATTGAACAGAGCTTTGATTAACGCTTCTGTTTCGAGCTATCCCCTACTGGACGAAAAATTCATTTTAGATACAGACGTCAGCAACGTGGGACTTGGAGCAGTCCTTTCTCGGATCCAGAAGGGACAGGAGAAAGTTATTGGCTACTTCAGCAAAACGCTCAGTAAACCAGAGTGCAATTATTGTGTCACAAGGCTAGAGCTGTTAGCCGTTAAGCGTGAAGCATTTTTACAAATACCTCTATGGAATAAGATTCCTGTTGAAAACGGACAACGCAGCTCTCAAATGGATTCTGCAGTTCAAAAATCCTGAGGGCTGAGTAGCACGCTAGATCGAGAGACTTCAAGAATTTGACTTCGAAATAGCTATAAAAACGTCACGAAGACCATGTCCCGATGACTGCACACCATTGCCGACGAGCAGAAGAGAAGGAAGCAGTTATTTATAGAAATACAGCTGTAGACGACAACTGAAAAAACAATAAGATTATGGAAGACCAAGGGAAAGACCCAGATCTTGATTCAGTCATCGAATGGAAGAAAGTTAATGAAATACCATCGGGGCAGGAGGTAGCAGGTTATTTGCCAGCGGTTAAGTCCTTCTGGGCTCAATGGAACTAAGAAAACTTGGTTCTAAAGCGGGTATGTCTGAAGACGATGGAGAACAAAAGCCCCACGCAGTGGTACCCAGGAACAGACGACGGGAGGTGCACAAAGAAATCCATGACGAAGTCACCGAAGGAAATCTGGGGGTGAAGAATACCCTCCAGAAAGTGAGACAACAGTTTTCCTGTGCTAATTGTCAAGCCGATGTGAAGGACTTGTGAAGGAAGTGTGCTGTATGTACTGCCAGTAACGGACCCAGGATATGACCGAAAGCTGCAATGCGCTAGTATAATGTGGATATTCCCTTTGAGAGAATCGTCATCGACATCACTAGCCCGTTCTCAGAGTCCGACCATAAGAACAAATACATCGTAGTAGCCATGGAATACTTCAGACAGAAGCCTATGCCCTGTCGAATCAGGAAGTCTTTACCGTAGGTGACATCCTGGTAAAGAATGGATATGCCGATTCGGTGTCCCATTGGTGTCCCATTGCATTTAGATCAGGGCAGAAATTTCAAAACCAACCTGTTTCAAGAAATGTGTAAACTTTTGGACATTCGAAAGACCAGAACTATAGTCTGATGGAAAGGTGGAACGAATGAATGAAACTATAAACCGTCACTTGTCAAAGCTAATCTCTGAGACTGGGACCATTACCTCCACCTGTTCCTGTTGGTCTATCGTTCGGCAGTGCACGAGTCAATCGGCCAAATCTCTGCCAGTATTATATGATAGAATGAAGCGATAAAATGAAGAAGGCCTATGACATCTAGACGAATGCTGGAGGATTCGAAACTGGTGACCTAGTTTGGCTGTACAACCATAAGCGACGCCGTGGTTCATCACCAAAGTTGCGGAACTTGTGGAAAAATCGTTCATTTCATGCTGGAAATCATGACCAAGTTCGTGCCCTCAGACCATCAGAGGATGAAATAACGTTCCAGAAGTTCCATTCTTTATACTCGAACGAACAGAAGGTCGTACATGGGGTAACTCAAGAAGTACCACGAGACCTTTTCAAGATTCCGGTTGATCACGTATTAGCTCACTGAGTGACAGAGGATCTCCAAATGTCCAGGGGTATCGATGTGGTATTCAATAAGAAATTCTGCCGGCTCCAAACATTACGTGAACAGATTCCAAAAGTCGGAGGAGTGCTACAGTTGAAGAAAAGCCATTTTCTACTTGATGACCAAAAAGCATTCTCGAGACAAACCGTCCTATGAAGATATCTGGAGGAGACTTACCAGACTGAGGGACACGATGCTCGACCAGAATCTTGTGGACTTGGCAATCCCGAAATTAGTCTCTGGGCTCAACAGGCTGGATTGGAGAATTTTTAAAAGCATGTTGGAAACAGTATTCAGATCCAGTGGATTCAAAATTTTGGTGTTTGGTAACCATCTTCCTTGACCGAGCATGAAGACGGTGGAGTGTTATTTTCACCGAATTTCATAGTGTAGATATGGAGAGTCCTGCAGGTATACATACGCCAAGGATGACATTTCGGGGCGAAACGTTTTCAAAAAAGGGACAATGAACGAATCTGAAGGCACCCCTGCGAAAGAATGCAGTCTGGAACCGCCGGTAAAATTCTAGTCGAGTATCGAACCGTCTACCGAATTTTTGAAAAGACCTTTACCGATATAAGCCCGTCTTCACGACCCAAAAGAGCAGTTCAGGAATTGAATCGAGCGGCTAAACAAAAATTCAAATTGTGGAAATAAATTAAGCGTTAGTTGCTTAATGTTGTTATAAATAAATTAGTTAGTGATTATTGATATATTGTTGCAAAAAAATTTGTTTAAGACAGTTAATTTATTAATTTACCACAATATATAAAATTCAAGTAATAAGTAATAACCTAAGTTTGTCTCAAGTTGAACAATGTCAATTTTAAATACTTCAACTTAGATCAGTTTAAGTTATCATTTCTATCGAGCGTCCCAAGACGCACACGTTTTTTTGCTGTAAAACAACAATGCCGTCTGAGATGATGACGCCGAAGTCGACATTCGTTAAACTTAACTGATTAGGATACCTTATTGCATACAAAAAAATTAAAGTAACCCCTGGAATGTGAAGATATTTTACTCAAGCTCAACTGTTCAATATTTTTTCCGTGTTCAACAATGTTTAGATCAATCGAATATTCGAAAACACTTGATTAACGGTCTGTGAACACGTTCTTCCAATTAACAAGCTCAAGAATATGCATCAAATCATATATCTGGAAATGTTTCCTATTCGAGCATATCATTTAAAACACTAAGTCTCTCATTATCACTTTAAAAGTTGGACGTATAATACTGCAATAAAAGCTGCGAGGTCTATATCATTTGCTAAGTTAAATCATGCATGCGCTTCATCGGCGCGGCGTTCATTCGTCGAAAAAGTAAGTATTCCTCACGGTAATAAAGCTGTGCATGTGCGATTCCACTTTATCAACAACTGCTTATTAAATTCGAAGACAGAAAACTTAATGGTAGTTTTGCAGATAACTTTTGTAGGAATATTGTTTGAAAGGGGGTATTTTGTAAACAATATTGGCTATTGGTACTTCAAAATTGATTCAGATAAAAAGAATTGACAAAACAACAAGTAAATAAAATAATTACTACATTTTTTCTGAGTAAAAAACACAAGCAAGATCCTTGAGGCGCCCTAAGAGCTGTGCCTGTGCGAAAGTAGCGTTTCACATTGGATTTGAATCGCTGGGGGGTATCCACTTGGAAAAACGTTCTCGGGGAGTTCAGTAGAGTCCTTGAACAGTGAAGTCCGAAGTGTACTGAGTTGAACCTCAAAAAGGTTGGCAGCGTATTTCTGATATTTATCGCTCTTGGTGAAACCAAATTTCCAAGTCACTTAAACACTTCCCGTGCAAGTATCTCTAGAAGAGGAACAAATCCTCAACCTTCCTTCCTTGTTCCAGACTATCAAGGTTGCAAGTGATATTCACGTCTCCAATCAGGTGGATGACTCTTTTTTAGATAAAATCCAGCAGCTTTAGGGTATGCTTAGGGCGGAGCTCTATATATTGAACAATACTCCAAAAAAGGTCTGATCTGAGTTTTATGAAACATCAAACGTTGCTGAGGTGTGTACAGTTTTCTGGTTCATAACAGTGTTTCAAGCTTGTAAGAAGCAGCCTTTGCAATTCCAACGACTTGATTGTGCCAATGTTCATTTTAAACCCCAATAAAGCTTATCGAAGTACAAAGTGGAATTTTCTGTCCTGACATTATTATATTAGGGGAAAACCGATGCCTGGGTTTTGTAGCATTTAATTGAACTTGGTTACTTTCACTCCAATTGGAAGTCACATATAGATCCTCATCAAGATATGCAACCTACTGCTGCCGGTGAAAAAATGCATCCGCAGCCGATGTATTGGAATCCAAATGAAACGACGATACGTATATACTGTCGTCAGCAAAACAATATATTGGATTCTTCGTTTTTTCAATAAGTCGTTGATATAAATAGAGAGTTGGTTGGAGACAATATGGATTTATGGAAATGGTAAAAGTATTCGAGAGATATCCATTGACAGTCATCTGCAGGGAACGTTCTTTCAGGACGCTAGAGAGCAATACACAAAAATCACATACACACTTGATATCACTGATATCAAATCAACTGATCAATAGTTATTTGGAAGATTTTTCTTGCCCTTCTTAGGAAGACAGGTTAGAAAGTTTACAAAACACTGGTGCAAGTTCATTTGCGCATTTTTCAAGTATGACGATGAGCACTTCATCAGGACCAGACGCCTTGTTAATATTGAACGGCGGCTAGTCAAAGGAGGCTTAGCCTCCCCATAAAATTTGAGGCTATTCATCGCAATAAATTAAAAGATATTGACAAATAATTATGA
>WOGN01009726.1:0-10696 GCA_015342105.1 Leptinotarsa texana | reverse complement strand
TATGACTATTGATTCTGAATGTGAGGGTGATTCGGATAGAAAACATGCCAGAGAAAATAAATATGATTTTCAAATCAATAGTGAATCAATAGTAAATGATTAGGTGAAATGTTTCTCAGACTTCTGCAACTTAAATGGTTAATTTTCACTTTCAGATATACATCAATGATTTCTGGTAGAAATTCGTGAGGATTTTGTTAATTTTCATAATTCTTATGCCACATCTGCTGAATCCATTGAAGAATATGAAAATACAGATCTCAAGAATTTAAGACTATTTTCATGTATTCGTTCTCTAAGGCGTGGTGACCGACACTATATTCAGAATATATCCACTAAAATTCTATTTGAAATACCCGGGATTTAATGTTTGGTATTGCGATTGTAATAAATTCTATAACAATGAGAATTGCAACCACAGTTAGTACTTGCATATCTCTCAAATGCTTTTGAATTGATTGAAATGCTTTGCTAAATATGTGTTCATTACTCGGAATTTTATTCATCAGATGGTACAGCGTACCCATAACTGACAAATTTCCTATAGTGAAAATCGTATAGGTTTTGTGAGCCAATTTCTTCTCGAGAGTACATTTCTCCAATTTATTTTATACAATACAGAAAATATACTAAGTTTGCTTATTTTGGTAGAAATGGTTTTGAAACTGAGACCTACCACCATTTACATCATCATTACATAAATAATTGCCTTCTGAACTTCTGCCGAGGAATTGTTATTAGCAGTGAACTTTTTATTAGCGTGATTAAAAATGACTTTTTCAATTTCTCTTGCATTATCAAAAATGATAACATCAATGTAGATTCCACAAACATTATGATAAATAAATCATCTGGATCGGTTATTGTATTATTTTTCTGAAAAATGTTCTGTTTTGATGAACATTCTATCCATTCAGGAGATTATCGAGTTTTGGATTTTGGAAAAGGAAGTTTTGGCTTTCTACTACTCCAACTTGATAAAAAATATGTGAGAATCTTTCAAAGAAAGGAAGGAAGCAATTAATTTCAACAGAAGTAACCTTTACATGGACGTGTAGATCATGCAAAGAAGTAACTTTCAGACACAAACTGGAAGAGAAAGATCTCCTGAAACAGCTGCTTTCATAAAAACATTGAGTTACTCGATTATTATTTGAAAAATCACTTTCTTCTACCCAGATATCATTCTCAGGATTTCTACACAATACACTAAACGAAAAGTAAACATTTCACTTACATGGAACACTGTCATCCTCACTGGTAGACGTAATGTTTCGCCGTAAGAAACTTGCCTTTCGGCTCTTCAGCCCCAATCTGGATAGCATTATAAAAAAACACACAATTCATTCATTAATTACGATTTTTATGTCACGGAATAAGTTTGATCTACTTATGTCATTCACTTAGTTGATCAAATCCCAGCCGAAAGGAGTCTTTTTTGAAAGGGTTATATTATTAGGAGTGGATAATTTTTGGAAAAGAACGTTTTCCGCTCTCTACTGCTATTATTGAGTGGTCGTGAAAAAAATTGAAAGTGTTTTGTTTTGATAAAAAATTTGCAAAATTTGGGTGCAATTAGTTGAGCAAAGTAAAAGTACTTTTCTCATTATCTAATTTATCCATGTTTTTGTAAAAAGGAGCTTCATACTTATCCCATATGTAATTTCAATAAACCTTTCCTATAGTTTGAAACGAGCTTCTAAGTAGTTCAGTCCAGTCACAACTTGAGAGTGTGAATACTTCCAAAGCTACAACAATTTTTCATGATTTCGTAGGGTTTCAGAAATGTTACAATTTGCTGAAATTCAATGGGAATGAGTAGTTAGTATGTTGTTGATATTAATGTGATTAATTAAAAAAACATCGATCATAAACTGAGTAATTGATAGGAAAAGATGAAGAATAATAAAAAAGGCACAAAAAATTTAAATAATTGAGCAGAAAAGAAACTAAAATATACTGAAAACTAAAAGAAATCAATTCATGAAGAGATCATTACATTCGGATTCAATTTCATCTGATACGACAGAAAATTTTCGAAATGAAAATTTTTGAGAAAAAGTTAACCATGTCATTACAACCCAAAAGAAAAATTGAAAAGGGCAATAGCAAATGAGACAGAACCTGTTACACTGACTGCGAGAAGTTATTTTTCTAAAGTTCTGAATATCCTCTAAGCTCATAATTTCCTTTCATTCTCTCTTGAATTGATTTCCTTATATTTAATTATCTTGTTTCCAGCATCAAACTGAATTCTCAAAAGTTTCGAGTAACAACTTTCGATGTGAAGTTGGTGTCAAACTATTTAATTACAACCAAACTGCTTGCTTTAATTTGCACTTGTTAGCATGTGTCTCTTCCACGGTTCCCTGAAACATACGAGGGTGAATAGTCATTTTCAATGCAGGTTGGAAAAGGGTTCTGAATCAGATATTGAAAAAAAATTGTTCTTTCAGTCGAAACAGCCTTGTTGTTCGAAGTTTTTGCTTAATTTAAAGGGTTAGATCAAATACCAGTGAAGATACGTATTTTGTATACTGGCTAGACAATTGCCGCTAGAATACATTTAATCAAATTTCTATTCTGTGGTTTCTGCCTACTATCAGAATTTGAAGTTATTGCCAAACTAGCTCAAATTATCTCAAAAACTTTGAAGCTCATGAAAACTCTCCACGCCTATCTCTAGAGCCTTCAAATACATCTAGAACAGCATTCATCGTCATTTGACCGCACTGCGCTAAAAAATTAAGAGCTTGAGCTACAAGCTTTGAAGTAAATACTAATAATGTACCAATCATAAACTGTTCAATTTCTGATCATTTTTATGAGTAATGAACAAATATATTATATCACCAGTTATTAGGAAAATGAAGGTCGCTGTCTGGGAATAATACTTCACGAAGTAGGTCCATCAACTTTTAGGCAAGTTCCTTCGAATTACTCGCACTAGTCAGAATTTATCCGGTAATGCTGCAGAAAGGATAAGAACTTGTACTTTAAAAACCTCCTTCAGAGCCCCAGGATACATAACATAAATTTGAAGACTGATTCGACTCATATTTCAAAACCTAGGATTGACGAACTTTATTTGGCTAAAGCCTTGAAGCCAATCAGAATCTTGCTATTGACATGAACAACGTCATTCAAGTGATGATGATACATGATCCTTGTTGATAGACCATAAACTCAGAGAATACAGAGATAGGTATACATACTCTTAATAAAAACAGTCATGGTATTCATAGGGGGTTCTTTTATGTGCCTTATGAAACATTTCAATCGATTAGAATTAGGTTTTCGGGACTCAAATTGAATAATTAAATTTAATCTGAAGTTTACCTTCTTCTTTTATCACGTTTATCATCAGAATCAAAACATGCACCAATAATGAAACCATAATAACAATAATTAAACCATAGGAATTGTAACGGGATAATAGTTATACCTCACTTTGTCATTTAAATACTGGCATAAATCGAATATTTCATCATGAAACACATTAGTCTAATCTCAAGGATGTGAGCCCTGAATCTCAATTGATCAGCTATAATCATCCTGCTACTTCTAGCATTTCATGAAGTGTAATTTTTTTGTTTTATATCATTATTCCCTATTAGGAATCACACGTTGAAAGGTAAGATCTCGTTAGTCCTTAGCTCGCACAAGTTTCGACTTCTGAGGGTTGTCTTTCGTAGGGGTTCGATTGCTGGTTAACAGAAAAAACATATTTCGAACATATTTTTCAAACATATTTTTTCAAATATATTCCACTCTCATCTTCCCCAATATACCTATGAATTTCAGAACCAGAACATAAACATTCAGTGTGTTAGTGCAAGGGTATAAAAGGAAAATGATAATGGAATGGGGGTAAATTTTGAAAAGTCATCTTGCCACCTCGATGGTGGCGTTTGCTTTGTCAGCCTCGCCCACTGATAATAATATAAAATCAGAGTCAAATAGGAGCATCGTACTGAATGCGTTCACAACAACGGGAGCACCAACTCAGGCACTGCGACTGTTACCACATCGCCTTTGATATGGTCTATCGCAGTAGTAGACGAAACGTCAGGCACAAAATCTGCAGACTGTTGTTCTTGGAGAACATTGGAACGGAAACTTGTATGCTGGCATTTCCACAGATCTTTGCCATGCTATCCCGGATCCCAATCATCTACAATTTAAAATGAATAAACCTAGAAAAATTAAGATTCTGGTCAAGTGTAGTGAAGGAAAAATAATTGTCAACCTTTTTTGTAGTTTTGAGTGCAATTTCCATCGAATTTTTCGATACTCTCAATAGCTCGATAGTCTCTTCGGTACTTTTATTCCAGAAGAAAATCTCATTTTCAGCCTGAAGACGCCAACGAAGCGACACGGAAATCGTTGCGGAAAAAGGGAAAGTGAGAGACTGCATCCAGAGCGTTATTGGCAGAGATGCCTCACGTCTCGATACACTTCAAACCTCTCATTTATTCATCAGCTCGTCTCTGTAGTGACACTCTATAAAAACCCGGGTGGTTTCGTGAACCGTACGTCATTATCGAGATATACACTTCCAGCTGAATATTTTATACTGAAAAGGGTTTTTGCTGCTGGGGAATATCCTTCAATTATGTTCGTGGAGGATTCTCGACTATTTTAAAAAAGGTGGTATTGGTTATACAGGATGTTTCCTACTTAGGGTATGGAACTTCAGAGAGTGATTTGTTAGGTTGTTTTCAAAAAAAAGTCATTTATAAAATATCATAAATATTGTTACCCCAATTTGGTTGAAATTCGCTACAGTTATTTGAAGTAATAAAACTCTTATTTAGCTTGAAATTATTAGCTCCAGTGCCGTCTTCGAGGGCACCACAAACAGCCAAAACAAAGAACGCCACTGACTTTTTCTCTAGTTTCTTATTTTTCACATTTAGCAACTAAAAATACAATTTTTTCTTCGCTTGTGTTTTCCTAATATCAAGCTTTGTTTTCGTAAAAAAAATCACTCCTAAAAACTATCCATGGACAACATTAAATAAAAACCTAAAGTAAATAATGGACGATTTCGATCTTAAAGTGAATGGGCAACATGTCCACCTTCTGATAAAATACACGACTGCAATCGATTTGTCATTGATTGTCTCACACGATCAAAAATACCTGGAGTATTCCTTATGACATTGCAATTGTCTATTATTCGATTTCTCAAGTCATTCACATCTATTATAGGAGTTTTATGAGCCAGAGTCTTCAGATGACCCCATATCAGGGCTGCGAGTTGACAAATTTTGAAATACTGCACGTCCATTCCAGCGATTGGGGTGTGTGATATCGAGATGCTGACGAGCAAGAATATTGGAATGAGCTGGAACTCCGTATAAACCACATGTTGCCTCTTGCAAGTTCTACCAAACTGGGTGAATGATCTCGCGGAAAGTTCATGTAGGATTCACTTGTTGATCTTGCTGGTAGAAAAAATTAGCTAATTAGGAAGTCACCAATCATTCCTACCCAAACGTACAGCGAAAATTGTTGCGGAAAAGGACTTTCTTTAATAACGTGAAAATTTCTGTCGACCCAAAAATGAACATTGCGAAAGTTCATACCAGCATCTCGTGAAAAAATTGCTTTTTCCTTGAAAAAAATATTTCACAAAAATTAAAATTATGTGGCATTCTAAGAATCAACCACCTGCGAAACATTAATCTTGACGGTTTTTGTGCTGACTTTGAGCTGCAGTGCTATCACCTTGGTACCATATGAAGGATCTCTTCCTATCGCATCTATAGCTCCTTTTACAGTTACAGTTTCTGTTCTTCCACCATCTGCATTTTTATTGAAACTCTTAGTTTCACATGATCTTGCATGGAGAATTCTGAATGTTTCAGCACATGAAGTTACTCCGTTAAGATATTTTGCTTCTTCCGCATTTCCATTTGCTAATTCACGAATGAAATGCATGTCAACCATTTCAGCTATAGTGAAATTATTCATTTCACTGATATGACAACACTATCACTATCACTCCAAAGCATGTGTTCATGAACTGCAAAATTACTTCAAGAAAAAAGACACAGAAAAGTTTAACTTTCAGTTGATTAATCTTGAAATAACTAGAAAACTACCACAAGTCAATAGCGTATTTTTTTTCGATATTGTTGGCTTTAGTGCCAACTGAGACTCTACTGGACCTGACAATTTCATTCTAGTTAGGGCTAAATCAGCGCATTATTACTTCAAATAACTGTAGCAAATTTCAACCAAATCGGTTTAAGGAAATTTGTGATATTTTATAAATGAAATAATGAATGAATGGATTTTTTTAACTTCAACGCTCTGTATCTCAGAAAGAAAGCAACTCCGGACTAACTTATTTTTATCGAAATGACCTAACGAATTACCCTCTGAAGTTCCGTACCGTATTTATGAAGAACCCTGTATAAAAGAATTGAGAACAGATTTTTGAAAGCCAATATTAGATGAATTAGTATCAGATTAATTATTATTAGATGAATTCGAAGCGTCATAATTCAAAAGGTGAGAGTACGATTTTCTTTCGTTTCGAACAATCATTCAAACCTTCAAAAGTTCCAAATTTTTTTACTGTAGATAGAAACTATTAAACAGTTTGGACGTGAAAAGTCTAGTTCGTGAAAAGCAAGAGGAGTTTTTATATACACGTCCAAAAATTATATACTTCGAATTGAATCGATCCAATTCATCGCACTAAGAAATTAATACGATATGAAAGCTCTTCTTGAGATTTATCTTTTAATAAAATACATCAAGTTGAAGTCGAGCATGAGTTACGTAATGAATCAATAGTAGGAAAAATTGAGTTTTCATATATATATATTCTCTTTGAAAAAATATAATTTTGATCGAATGGGACTCATCGATTTATTCTATTACAAAATTCACGTGGTATCAAATCTTCTTACGAGAGTTACCACTTTGATAAAGAAAAACATATTTATTATATTAGAATTACCTATGTCAAGATCAAGTTACATAATATATTCATACAGTGTCATCCCCAAAGTTTACACCATATGGGAAACTCATTTATTAAGGGTTTTTCGACAAAATTTTACTCCGGATAAAAGTTTGTGTATCCCCTAAAACTGAACATGCACCAACAAAATACAGTATAACACATGTAATATACGAGGAGCCTTCAAATATTTGATTTGTGATAAGAGTGAAGTACTCTTAGTTTGAAAAATCTCGGGAAATGTTATTTATGAAAGTTTTTCAGCATTGAATAATACATCTTGATTTGAAGTTGAGGGCATCCACGTCAAATTTAATTTTTTTAAACTGAGACTTCGAAAAACAATTTTTGCTGGATCGATAAATAGACAGCATCCTGTATACGACAGTTCATACTATGGTGTTAACCATGGTCAATTGTTCTGAAAAGTAAATTATTTTTCAAAGTTTTTGGTACGGAGTTATTTTTATTTTATAACACCGAAAATTACTCAAAATTATATCTAGTATTGTAACAAGAACTCAATATTAAATAATATCAAATCAGAAAACATCAAAATAAAATTGGCATTTCGGAACAAACTCATTGATTTTCTGGATATTCAACTTCAAACACTTATTTTGGACAAGAAAATATCCAGGAACTCAATGAGTTCATTCAGAAATACCTTTTTCATTTTGATGTTTTTTAATTTGATGTTATTAAATATGAAGTTTTTGTTACAATACTGTAACTGTATCCAAATCACTGTTGAAGAAGCTACTGTGTTAGCGAAACCTGCCGTGATATATTTTTGAAATAAAGTTTTGTGGAGATCAAATCGTGAGCTGTAGTTTATGAAATTACTATGTATTTTCATCAAGTAACGACCGAATCAATCAAAAAATACTCCTTATATCTTATGTCGAAATGCCTGCTGCCTAAATGATCTTAATGAGCTGAAGTCTATTGAATGGTTTTGTTGCAAAATATGATGGGCTACTGATGATTTTTCAGGTCTTCCATGATTTAGATGTGCTAAGTGTTCCGTTTATCTCATTTCAATAGATCTTTCAGTAAGTCCATAATATTTTGCATCGCAGTCCTCACATTTAATTTATTTCCAGACTTTTTCGAATTTTCTTTTTGCCAATAATAAAAAACACTCTTTTTCCTATTCAGTTTGAACTCCAAACATCCGTTATGGAACTCAATCAGGTTTTATTTACATGATTGCTAAACACTGTCATTCTCAATATAGGACATCCGATGTTTCGGATTAAGACATCTGCCTTATTGACTTTTGACCACAAATCTGGATAACATAACAAGGTGAAACACCCAATTCATTAATAAAATTACGAATTTACGTCAAGAATGAGTTGAATCTACCCATATCATCAGTGACAATACGGTGTGACATTTATTCGCTATTTGATATGATCCCAGTCAAAGTAATCTCTTCGGGAGATGCCCACATTTGTCCTATTCAATTTATATTCAGAACATACGTTGAGGAATTGGATCAGGTATTTTTCATGAGGTTGCTACATAATATAGTATTTGAAAGAAATGAAATATCTGCCACAACGGCAGACATCAATGTTTCTAAATGAAATAGTCATCGTATTGCCTATTCAGCCCAAATATGAATAACATTATGAGATGAAGCAGTCAGTTCATTTTTGCGCTTTAAAATAGTATTTTCATTCTGGCAGCAAATTGTTCAAATAAATATGCATTCTTTTTAATTGGATATGACTTTGCTGAAAAATATATAAATATATGCCTACATGTTGTGGAAATGACATTTTTGAACAAATAACTTTTTCTTCTGAAGACGATTTGTTCATCTTTGCTTCATGAAACTGTGACAATAAGGCATGAAATATTTTTGGATCTGGTACTTGTGGAAATATTGTTCAATATGAATGATAGATACCTTTCAAATCAGATGACAATATGGAACCTTGTTTCAAAGAAAACAATGAAATAGACTCAAAGAAATTATTCTGCTTTGGGATTACCGGGTGACTGTTACTTCATATGAAATGTTATTCTGGTAAAAAAACATATCAGTCATCTTGTCATTGTAATAATGAGACCATTAACGAGATCATGGGTTTGCTCTGATTGACACAAAACTCATTCGACACCTGGAAAAACACCGTAAAAACTTGGCATGGACCAAATGGAGCGTGGCAGTCCATTTTTATGAATCTTCTTATGATGCACTGTTTGGAACCTTTGGTGTAGTAATGAATATTACTGGATTAATATTTAAGGATCTTGTTGATACTTCGAACCATAAATAGTTTCGAAGGTTTTGTTTTTCCCTGCTTCAGCAGCAGCAACAGCAGTTGTACTGTTCCTACCACATTTTCAGCTTCACCGTTTGTGACAAAGTTACATGTTGAAATATTTACATGGTTTATCCCGTTTGATTTCATTAATATTTTATTTTCCTTCGAAAGCATATAAGAGTCGCTATCGGACATCAACATCGAATGTAAACCGAAATGACTGAGAAGTTCCAGTAGGTTTTTAATGCTGGGATTGTCTGGGATAGTCTGCTACAACTCAAAAATATTTGAATTTAAAGTGTTAAATTTCAATCTATATTTTATGTATCTTCTACATGAACAGTCAGTCGATCAACTGTTCGGAATGTTCTCATTGAACCTCGCAACAGTGAAACAGTCTATTTTCGAACTAGTTTCTATAATTTTTGAATCTTTCTGGGGTAATGCTAACACAAGTTGCAGGCAACTCCCTCTCTGAGTTTCCGTATTGTCGCAGGTTCCGTAACACACCCTCTCAATTTGATAAAGCCCTAAATGCAAAAATCGAAAGAAGTCGAATCCGTTGAGCGAGCAGGCCATTCCAACGGACTGCACTTATCAATCCATATACCTGGGTATGTCTGATCCAACCAATCTCTTACAGACGTGAAAGATGTGGAGGCGCACCATCTTGTTGAAGAAGAGTGAATTTTTGAATTCATCTCGATTATTGCCATCAATTTCTTTTATACGTGGGTGAATAGGGTTCTGAAAAATTTTCCTTCAGATATATGGGATCAATTATATAATTTTCCAAAATTCCTGCAACGAAATTTATTTCTGCAGAATTTTGAAGGTGAACTCATCGAAAAAAAGTTAATTCGCTAATGAACCGATAATACTTTTTATACAGTTTCGATTTGCAATCAAATGATCGAATTATCAGAAAATCTTCAGCTGAATACTTAATCTGCCTCATGAAAATTGCAGCCGACCTCGAAGTCAATAGAGATTGCTTCGGTTTCTTTCTCTGAAAATCTGACGCTAACTATTCTTCAGAATTCAAACGAAATGAAATTAAACGAATTCTCAGATTCAATAATATCACCCATCGACATAACTTTAAACCTAGACTGCTAATGTTCATATTACTGCTACTGGAAAAATTAATCCAAATTGAATTCAGGAAAACGAGTCTGCGCTATGCGCAGAAGCATCAAAGAGTGTCATTTCAGACGTTGACACAAGGCTACGACCATTTTGTTCATAGGCGTCATCGAATTGTGAAAATAACAGTGTAATTTCCTAAAAAATTGTATTGAGTATTTTTCACTAAAAATAAGACCATGGCATTTATTGATCATATTGTAATAAATCAGAAGCCGGCCCTGACAGTGCTGCACGTGCCAAGCTCATGGCAACGGCAGATCAAGCGGTTAGATCAGACGCGAACATT
>WOGN01009725.1:0-10696 GCA_015342105.1 Leptinotarsa texana | reverse complement strand
GTATTGTTTTCATGTATAGAGTTTTGCTCCCAAACATACTCTGAAGTTCTGGAGTTGCTGGACTCCATCCTGAAAAGAGCCATCCGCCTGATTGGAGACGCGAATATCACGTGCAACCTCCATTGGGTTGGACTACCGACTGGGCGCGTCACCAGGTTCAGATAGGGGAACGCCTAAAGGACTGAAGGCCCTGCAGGGGAAGCCAATATGGCCTCACGGATGGGGTTCCGGACACCTGGTCAGTGGCAGAAATAGGTAGGGTGACGAGAACTAAAACTTCCCAGAAGCCTTTGCAGAACATACCACCGAGGACCAGCCTACCCAAGCTAAGGTGTAAGGAATCGTGTCGACAGCTGAATGGCCGCAGGATGATATGCGGTTACGAACGATGCCCTTGGGGAACTGGGCGAAATCTCATTGTAATCAGCCTACCTCTGGTGATGCGGGGCTCTGCCAGAGATGATCAACTCTTCCCTTGCTACTCGTGGGAATACACATGAATGAAACACAAACACAGAAACAAAAATGTTCACCCCAATGTATCGTGATGTGACACAAAGGCTAAGGTGTAAAAGCATTTCAGGCGTCGAGGCAAAAAGGGAAAAGAGAGCGGAAGAGGCAGGAGTGGCAGCAACTATAAGTACACCCTCCCCCACTCCACCTGCAACAGTAATATCGCTGACAAAACTATCGCGGATGCCACCATGAGACACCTCAAGATTGCCAAAGAGAGTGTGTGTTCGGCGAGTCTTGGCCAATATTAAGGAGATGTCTTCTGTTGACTTGTTCACCTTCCTAGAAAGGACAGGATGGACATCACCTACCCTACTCTACAGATACAGATCACATGCAACCTCGATAGCCTGGAACATCGAAGACAGGTTGAAGATTTGTCTCTCTTCTTTGATGCTTTCACGGGAGGTGTACAAATGACTTGGAACAATCATCAAGAGCGGTACATATCAGAAATACGCGACGGATTGTGGCTGTCATCGTGTTGAGGTTCAACTCAGTATATCTCGAACTGTTTAAAAACTATCTCGTCTGGATAACAGCGTTTATGTGAAACACTTTTCCTCTGAACGTTTTCCAAATGGATTTAATTTCCAGCGACTCAAATCCAACGTGAACTTTCGCGCAGGCACCGCTCTGAGAGCGCCTTGAGGATTTTCCTGTACTGCTTGTGTTTTGGCTTTAGAAAAAATCATAATTATACCTAGTAAAAATGTATTGTTGTATTGTTTCTGTTTTTTCACCGGTTCCAATAAAGCTGTAATTAACGATTCAGGTGAATGATTTTCAAGAGAATTCATCTGAAATGAGGAGAAATAATACAGAAGAGTACGAAAATAATCGTAAGATGAAAGGGAAAATTAGGCCGAGAGAAAAGTAACGATATATAGACCTTTTCAGCAAATACTCTTAAAATTTATGGTTAAATGCTTTTCTATATGAATTCAAGAGAGAAATATCATATTATAAATATTTTCGATGTATAATGAGACATGTACGAGAAAGAAGGGCAGTAAATTTCCTTAGAATGTTTTGGGATTGTGAGAACTGTTTGTCGACTAATGTTCAAATCGAATACATCAATTCTGAATTAGTTTTTTCTACCCGACTCTTTGGACTCGATTTTAACTAAATTTGAATGGACATATTTATTATAATCGATGTAAACTCACTAAGAATCTGTGTCAATCCAATAATTTCATAGGTTTATCTCATTATCCTGATCAAGATTGCCAGAATTAAATAATTTTCTTACACAGTCTCTGTGAGGCAACCACACTGTCTGAGTATTCGTATATATTCTATATTAAAATTAATGGGCCAAACTAAAAAATGGAGAATACATAATAGTTTGAAATAACTAATAAATACTTCCATTTTGTGCATTTAGAAACTTGCGTTTCTAATAACTTAACCATTGCCACACAGTCCCCTACGGCTCTGAGGAATGATTGATTTTCTACAGCCCCCTATGACTCTAAGGATTATTTCTTCACAGCTCCGTACGACTGTGAGGAATACATCTTATAGATGAGAGCTTCGGAAAGGATACCCCGAAATATGTCCCGTGGGGTCCAATAAACCTTGGTCCAATAAAACTTGGTTGGAGCCATAATAAAAATATAATTCAAAGCATTCCTCGGAAGGAAGAAAGAAGAAGTAAATTTAAGAAATATTTTTCAATGGGCAATAGAAATAAAAAAATTGCATTTTCTGGAGATTCATATTGAGGGTTAATTATCAGGGAAAAATTCCTTTCTCAATTGGAAAACTGTTCTTCATTCCAATCTTGTTGAATGATTCAAAAACCCACTCATTTATTGATAAAGCCAACTCTAAGATTACAGCCATGCTCGACAGTATGCCTAAACATCTACAGAATTAGGATAATTTTGTATTTCGTCAAGAAAATATCGTGAACTGTGTGTCTTGGAACTATTTTGTCAATAACAAAAGTCAACAATACTGCGGGTTGTATGATTATTTTTTGAGATTACTTTCTTTGGTTTTAACTTGATGTTTGATTTCAGGTGAGTTATAAAAGCTGAAAATATATTTTGTATCTGAGTGGTGTCGTTTATTTTCAGTATGCAAAATTATACCCTTTTTGATAGCTCACTATCCTCCATCATCCCCTGTTAATTTTACCCTGTCGGGAAAAAAAAGTTGCTGCAAGAAATATGCTTGCAGTTCCGGAAACACAAAGATAATCCAATGCATGGGGTCTTTTTCAATAACATTGGTGACCTTGGCTTATCAAAGTGTCTAACGTTGGCTTTGCTCAGGTCGAGTGGACTGAAGTCGGAAACTGAGGGGTTCAACATGGCTTGCCAGGATAGTGTACTCAACACCTTAGTCTACCGGAGTCGCGTGAAGGGTATAGGGTGCAAGGGTGCAGAGCCTGCACCTTGTGTTAGAAATTAGACCCTAGTGCACTTGCTGTCAGCATGTCCAGCATATGAGGGCTCGGTCTATATCCATCGACATAACGTGATCCTTAGAGTGATATATTACCATCTACGGCACTCTTACGCTATTGACGAGATACTGATGTTGCCCTACGCTCCGGGGGATATTGAATCCGTAGTGGGGAACGAGAAGTGCCGAATTTAATGGAACTATCCGTTCCTCACCCTCAGGCTCATGAAAACTAATAAGCCTGACATAGTCGTTCTCGACCACCAGAACAAAACGGTATTTGAAGTGGAGTTTTCAGCTCCTGACGAGACAAACTATCGGCAGAAAAGTGGAGGAAAAACGGATAAAATATCGAGATTTTCTCTTAGAACTCCACAGACCCTATCCAAATCACTCTGTCGAAAAGTTTGTTCTGATTATTGGAGTCCTTGGTGGAATGATACCCTCTCTACTTTCGAATCTTAAAATCATACCGGCTTGCCGCATTGTGGCAAAAATCTTAGCCACACAGGTGCAGGAGGCTGCCATTCTTGGATCGCTGCGCACACGACTGTCGAACCCAATGATCACTTATCCCACGGCGTGGGGAGTGGTCATTATTTGATAATGCTGGCTCGCCATCCCGAATTTTTCGGGAATTCGGGGGATAGGGCCTGACCAGCACACACTACGGTGAAAAATAATAATAATGTCTTTTATTTACCAAAGTAAAAAATGAAGTATACAAAGGAAAATGGGTTTGGTAAAATCTCGGAGCAGAATTCAAGAGAAAATCGTGTGCAACACGCTGAATCCTGCTCTTCCATTCCACTCCTTTACAATATACAAAACTTAAAAGTATTCATCGAACATATGATGTACAAAAAAGGATAGTACCTATGTAGAACGAGAAAGAAAAACTAGAAGGAATAAAAGAGGGGTAATTCATAATTCTCACAGAATGACTAGAATTTTTGCATTTTATGCGATACTTCAGTTGCACGATAGCTGTTTTTCATATAGCCAGTTACGAGCCTGAAGATTGAAAAGTGGCAGTTTCAATTTTTTAAGGTGTGCGGGAAGACTATTTCAATGAGTGTAGATAGAAAAACTAAACGATCTCTCAAACAGTGCTGTGGTGGGTGGCAGTTATTGTATTTTTGTGTTGGATATTCACTTCATGTTCATTCTGAAGAAATGAAACTTTATGAATTTCCATGAAATATAGATGAGAATTTCGAAACATGAACAATATTTCTGATAGTAAATCACCATCATCTCCGTCATCCCTCTGTCTCGGGGTATAATGAAAGGTAGGAGTAAAGCAAATTTCGCTTGAGATGTGTGAAATGTGATGGAATATTGATAGAAGGCGGCTTATATACGTGTTGAATTTTCTATAAATTCGCAAAATGCAGATACTCGAACCGTCAGCAAATTTAAATTGAATGGGTCTTTGAAAGGGAATCCTTCAAGGATCGTTAGACACATAACGTTGTTCTGAAATGCTGAATCTCATATCGTCGATCAGGCTACTTGTCGGTTTGCGAATCATCACTAAGCTGGCTGAATGTTTATCCAGGGGCTGTCAATGAATACGTCTGAGTTCTTCCCTGCTCCTTTGTTTGAAGTTCGGTCTTGTACGTGTTTGGAGGTGATGTTTGGAATATTTGATGATATCATGAGATTGATTTTAGTTAGTTACGTACTATAGGGATCTTCGATATTGATTGTTCGACTCATCAACACAAATCGTAACCTCCACGTATTCAAAAGGAATATTTTCGTACAAACAATACGAAAATGGGTTGATTTTCATCAAATTCCTGTTGTTTCTTCTCTCATGAATAGTTCATGAGTTCTTTTTTGTAATTGTTAATGTTTAGGTAGGTTTTTAATTTCGAATAACATTTTCACCTTTTTGATGAAATCTGGAAGTGGGATGATTTCAGAAGGATTTGTGCATGAGACATGGAGTTGAACTTAAATTTTAGCCTCGTATATTTCTGAAGCTATCAAGTTCAAACATTTAGTCAAGGTAGCGTTCCATATGTTGCGAGATACGCAACATATGGACAACATATGTAATTAGGACATTTATTACCTACAATCCTTAATTTTTCCTCTGTTTGCCTAAGCAACCTTTTTACCAGGAGATTCAGAGACCGCGTGACTTGACAATGATTCCCTCCCATCCTGATAAATTACCCCAGGTCAAAAATGAATTTTGGGACTGGACCTAGTGAGAATAAAGTTCAATCGTCATTTTACTAGATGAATGCACCCCACAATCGACTTTCTGGAAAAGGCACCACCCACTATTCCAACAATAGAATCCACAATGCACGAAATTACTTTTCGACAGCGCCTAGTCAGCTCAATATCAACAAGGCCTCTGGCGCTCGTACCAATATTTTGCAGACTTTTCAACCTATCCCTTCTTAACAAAATGGTTAAGACTTATACGACTGATGTTTTCAGTGCGTTTTTTGCCACAACTGACTTGTCTGTTTGGCCTAGTCTGTTTGAAGGTGGTCATCGGACAGCCAGCCATGAAAAAGCTAGCCACTCGCGCCAGCGAAACGTCAGAAAGAAATTCCAGAAATCCAAGGCTTCCAAACTCGAAAAGCAACGACACTGTCCCTTCTTGTTGGAAGATTGCTCGCAACTAGCCAATTCCCAAGAATGACAATAAAGACTTCCAAATAACTATAGACCAGTCGCTTTGCTATCGGTGATATCAAAAAAAAATGAGAAAATCGTAAATGATATCCTCAAATATTTGGAAGACTTCAACATCTTGAGCGATCTTCAATATGACTTTCGGAAACAAACATCAACCAGCGAGCTTCTGTCGTATGTCCCCCACATTTGGAATTACGCGATCAAGAAACATGAAAAATCAAGAGCTGTTGTGATTGATATTTCTAAGACCTCTGACCGAATGTGGCAAGAGGGTTTGCTGGCTCCGATGCTATGACTTGTCGAATCATTTTTGTGTTTGTCTCTTAAGCTTTCTCAAATAATGTTTACTGCAAGTAGCCATGGATGGATATCTCTCGAATACTTCCAGCATCAACACTGGTGTTTCCCAGGAATCCATATTGTCTCCAACTCTTCTTTCCTTATATGACAATGAACAAAATCAATAATCCAATAAATTGCTTTGCTGACGACAGCACACTTGTCTCGTCATTCCATTTGGATTCTGGGACATCGGCTACGGGGGCACATCTTCACTGGCAGCATGATATTGCACATCTTAATGAAGATCTAGAAGTTATTTTGAATTGAAGTGAAAGTAACTAGGTTCAGTTCAATGCCACAAAAAACCAGGCATCGGTTTTTATCAAGAAGATAAATGTCTCCGAACCAGATATAATAAGGTCAGGTCAGAAATCTCCGCTTTCTGCTTCAATAAGTTTGTTGGGCGATTCTATCCAGAAAAGTTGCATCTGTCTGTTTGGAGACGCGAACATAACGTGCAACCTTGACAGCCTGGAACATCGAAGAAGGGTTGGAGATTTGTCTCTCTTCTATAGATACTTTCACGGGAGGTGTTCAAGTGATTCCACCAAGAGCGATACATATCAGAAATACGCGAAGGACTGTGGCTGCTCATCGTTTCGAAGTTCCAACTCATTACACCTCGAAATCCACTTTTTAAGAACTGTTTCATCTGGAGAACTGCGTTTATGTGGAATAGACTTTCTGAGAACGTTTTTCCAAATGATTTCAAACCCAATTCGAATCGTTACTTTCGTATAGGCACCGCTCTAAGAGCGCTTCAAGGATTTTTTTGTAGTGCTTGTATTTTGTCCTTGGAAAAAAAGTACTTGTTACAAGACAATCCGTCCTAGGGTGTACCACAAATTCAGTTCATCGCTCGCAAGTGCCGTAGAAACATCTTGTTGCAAGACATACCGTCTTGCCACATACCGTTAACAATACCAATCTCGTCTTTTTCAACATTATTCATTGAGGCTGATACTATGAACAGTTAGTTAATGAAATATTGTTTAGATATTAATTTATTCGGTCAAGAATTATTGGTGAAATATAATTACTTTTTTAAATCATAAAATTAGGATGTGATTATCTATAATTGAGAAACAAAGCTATTGTATTCGAAACACGTGTTCAGTGTCTCACAATGAAGTATTTCTTGGATATAATAAAATTTCATATTGGAAGTTTGAAGCCCTTGAAACATGGCATAATGGGGTTTGCTATTGGTGGCTATAGTGTGTGATGAAAATTGACATTTGTTCAACTGATATGCACTGTGAAGTCCTATATTGAACACCTACAGACACCGTGGAGACTTGGTGGTATCCACTCCTAGGTTAAAAACGGAACTAATTCGGGAAGTAGATTAACCGACCAATTCTTTTCAACTTTCGTTTCGTGAAGTTTTTTTCTCGAAGTGAAAATTCCCACCACCACTGAATTAATTCAATTTATTGAATTCCAAATCGAAAATAATGTTTTATTTGAAGATGAAGCTGATGGAAAATAACAAAAATTATTTTGTGTTATAGTCTTTGTACACTCAATACAAATAGTTCTTATTAGTCTTATGGCAAAATTAAAAAATCTAACGTGAAGTGACCAAAGAACAATGCATTTTCTGCTGCTTTTCATTGAAACTGAGTGAGTTAAAGTACGTTTCTATTTTTTTGGCGAACAAAAATGTAAGAGTCATGCTCTAATTAGCTCACGACTAAATCGAAGAGTATTGAGAGTTACTCACAATGGGTCAGTCTATCCATTTCTGGACGTGTTCTCAACAAAACCTTTCTCACCACAGAAAGGAAGTATTTATCCCCCAGAGTAAAAAAAACTCGATAGAGACTACACTTGAAGAAGATAGCGATAGAAATTGAATCTACTTTTCTTCAATAATTTTTACTAGCTAAGTTTTTTCATAAAATACTTACATTTTTACTTATTCGCCGAAACTGTGGTTTATTGGTTGAATAATTGACATTACAGCTCACTGGGAAAAAACAGCCAACTCTCTAATTTTTGGGACTTATTTTTCCAAAACAACATGTTTCAGACTCGAGAATTGGTGTTATCCACCCGAGGGTGAAAGCAACCCCTATACAGAAATAACTTTGAAATGGAGAGTAAGTAGAACAAAATTTCGACGAATGTCGATGCTGTTTAGCAAAATTTGTACGGACTGGACTAGTATTGTAGTTGGCTAATTATCACACAACATATATTTCATATCGACGCTTATCCAGTTCCCACCCCCATCGAACATAACTCACGTTCCTCATCTTGCTGTTTCTGACAGATCCGTAACTAATCTTTGGGGATGATTTGAAATATCACTTGTCGGCTATAACCATTTTAATACCCCAAGAAGTGTCCAGAGTAAAGTTCGTTACAGCATCAGACATCTCCAAACCCTCAGCTAACAAAGGCAATTTACAATTTATATTCGGTTATAACCTAGACAGCGATTCGAAATGTGTTGAACGAAAGACAGGTCGGAGAGGTAGAATTCCTTTGATCAACTGCAGCATGGAGAATTTCGACTAGACTAGCATTTTAACCGCGACAAAAATACGTGAAGCGGGGGATCTTTAGAAGCTTTCAGAAATAGCTCGAAGATTCATTTTCTGTATTTCACATCATTTGACTCATCCCTGTTGTGCCCGCCTGTCTGTTCTGTAATAACTACCATTGCGATAATTAACGAAAAATATAATTTTATTCATGAAAATCGAGGTCGGTCATCCGGTTTTTTCGATATCGATATTTGTCCAACAGAGTAAGCGATGAATTTAATTTAAGGTTGGTGGTCTTTGACGGCATCACGAGGATCAAGTTTCTTTCGAAATAGTTCAAACAAACGTATCCTGTTGATGAGTAATAATACTGGGAACGCAAGCTAAGAATTTGCATTTTAGCTCCATGGACAGGAAGTTCGGCCATATCAGAATAGGTGGGTCCAAAAATTTATTTAAAATTAAAGCTGACCAATGACTTCAAGGAAAAGAAGGAAGGGTTATGGAAAAATTCGGGAATAATAAACAAAGAGGAGACCAATCAAGGGACGGTATAAGAGAGGAGTATTAGGAACAATTTTTGGGACTACGCAAGGGAGTCGGTTAATGGGCACGGTGGCGATAGGTCAGTTGGGGGAGTTGCGAAAGAAAGTTACGTGAAATAAGTCGCTAAAGTGAATTTCTATACAGAAGTTACGAAAGAGAGTCGCGATAAAGAAAAAAGGGACTCTGCGAAAAAGGATTTTCATTTTACTCGATAGTGGAATTCTGGTGAATTTGCGGGTAGTGAGTTAACTGTGGTGTTGCGATAGTTGGCACTGACAACGGTTGTGTATTTTAGACGAATACTTGACCAGAGAGGGAGATCAGAATCCAGCCTAGTATCGTGAGTTGATTTGGATTTTTTTTCTAACCCCCATGTCGGTATAAAGAGAGAGAGTATGCCATTTTAATTTTGTAATAATTGCCATTTTACTTTTCAAATAATTGTCTTATTGTTGTTGCGTCTTGGGGACGATATAAAAAGGGCAACAAATTATAGTACATCCCTTTCATATGTGTGATTAGCGATCAGTACGCACGGGTGTGAAGCCAGACAATTTTAAATAATAATTTCTGAATTTCCGCAAAACTCGAATAGAGTAATTGTTTTCGTGTGAGTTGGAATTCTACCTTATGAGAGAAATATAACATTTCACAAGTTGTTAAAGAGATAATTTTTGTTCGACAATCAGCTATCTGAGACGTGATTATAAGAAATTTTGATCTTACATTTTCAAACATTTTTTTGCTTATTGTTTTGTTGGACGTTTCATGTTATATTTTTTTACAGAGTTATTGATTTTGTAATATATGCCTAATCTGAAGCTTCTTGTTGGTTTCAATAGCTCACTACTACACGCTTACTTCCCAAACTCCTGGAAACAGGCCAACACAATTCTAATCCCAAAACCTCATAAAGACCTCACTAATTCCGAATCCTATACACCCATCAGCCTGCTCAGTTGCCTGGGTAAATTGCTGCAACGACTAATGACAAATCGTCTGAACGACTTCCTCTCTCTACACAATATTATCCCTCCCCATCAACACGGTTTCAGGACCGAACACTCCACCCAGAACGCGCTAGTCGAATTACATACACACATAACACAAAATGTCAACGCATCCTTTTGCACCATTGCAATGTCTCTCGACATTCAAAAAGCTTTCGACAAAGTCTGGCACGCGGGCCTGATCTGGAAGCTTATCCAAATTCAACTTCCCCTTCACTTCATCCGACTAGTGGCTTCATACCTAACCAACCGACAAATCCGCGTTAAAGTCGGTAATTCCTTATCAGCCCCTTTCTCCCCTAAATCCGGAGTCCCCCAGGGCTCAGTCCTCGCTCCCTCCCTATTCCTGATTTACGCATATGACGTTCCCATCACCCATAAAATCCTAGAATATGCCGACGATACCATACTCTACTCTTCCGCCCCCAATACCCGCCGCTTGCAAATTTAAGCTCAAAACATGATCGACCATTTCGAGCAGTGGTGCAACAAATGGCGTATCAAAATAAACCCCACCAAAACCCAAACTATCTTATTCCGACATCCCAACACATCTACCCGTCCAAAACTAAACCCCGACAACTTGAATCTCAGACTTTTAGGGGAAACCTCGAACTCCAGGATTCGGTATCCTACTTGGGGGTCACCTTCACAAGGACCCTTAACTGGGAGACCGACCTGAGAGAGACACTGGACAGAGTCCGGAAG
>WOGN01009724.1:0-10696 GCA_015342105.1 Leptinotarsa texana | reverse complement strand
ATTGAAGACAAAATGTGAAAAATCAAAAGTACTTGATAAAAATAGCTGCGTAAACGCAAGCGAAACATAAGTGGAACCACCTATTTGTGTGGCACCCAAGTCAACTTGGGTGCCATGGAATTATTATTTTTCTTAATTTCATTTGCGGAACAACTATTTCTTGTTCTTTGTTCGCGTCATTTGGCAGCAACATCATCCATTCTATTTTAATGAATTATTGTGTTAACTGACAGTGAAACGAAAGTGCTTTTGCCATCTCAATCCTGCAATCATTATAACAATCCATCAGCATTGTTGAATGCTGATATTTCACCCATATTACCATTATACGGGAATTTTCCTGGGAAAAAACTTTCAGCTTCAATCTGAGATGGATTTAAATAATTCTGACATAACTAGATTTGTATAAATTGTGTACTGAAGAGGCAACGAGACGAGAAAACATCGATGTCCGCCATTGAGGATGACAGTGTTCCGTATAAGTGAAATTTTACATATTCTATATTGGGTAGTAATCCGGTGAATGATATCTGATTCAATTCCATAACGAATGTTTGGAGTACAAACTGAATAGAATAGTGTTTTTGTATCATTCAATGTTCATAAAAAAGTAGTTATTTCGAGAGATATTTTTTCCAGTTTATACTTGAAAATATCTTCTATACATGATCTACACATCTTTGTAAAGACTTTATCTTGAAATAAATACTTTCTTCCTTTCAGTTTTATACATATTTTGATGGAAAAGAAAAAACTCCAAACGTTTTCCCTTTAAATTCATAATACGTTTATTCGTGCTAAGTAGTGGTACTGCAATGGACATCTTCAGCAGTAGTTGGCAACAGTGCGTTGCAACTTCTTAGATGGTAGGCTCCTTGATAAGGAAAAGTACTTCAAATAAATAATTATCTTGTTATTTCGAACGAAAAATCGATATTTTCTTTTTCAATAGTGAATAGTGAATATATCGATTTTAAATTGATAGCGGTTATATAATACCATTTTTTATGCATCTGCCCTTAATAGGAAGAGGATATATTCCCTTCCTATAATTCCAATATCCGTACCTAAGCTAGCTACAAAGATATGAACTTCGATTTGATTAATGAACTTTATCCCGATTACAGTAAGTTTTCAGATAGAAGCTTCTCTCCATTGGGAATTGCTGCTAGAGAATTTCATAAACAGAAATGGCTCTATCGTTGCACGAGATCGTCGCAAAGATAGCTCTACGAAATTTAATTAGACTGGGATTCACTGTTAGTGTTCTCAAAGCAAAATTTATATAGTGTATTATACGGCTGGCTGATGGAATAACGTTTGAATCAATGTCAATTATTTGATACGCCTTGTTTCATCCTTTCGCATGTATTCACAAAAGTACAGTATTAAAGGACATTTTGTAATAAGACCATCAGTCTGGTGTGACTTGGTACAAATAATGGTAGGTAGGTAGGTCTAAAGTGATTGGGTCTATTCGATCCTCCACCGCAACTCACAAGGGTTTATTGTTGCTCACACTTATTCACATTCGGCCAAATAAACCCAGCTTCTTAACGAAGCCGATTAGTTTGTATGGTGAGTGGTATTTCAGGGCAGATGGTGAGAGTACGGATCTGCCGAACTCTAAGAACCTGATTTGGTCCCCAGCGGGGCAGGCACAAGTATATGCTCTGCTGTTTCATCATTATCCAGGCCAAGTCTCTGCATATGATGATTCAAATGACAGTGACCTCTAAGAAGGCCTGTTAGACATCGAATTGATCCCTACTGTAGTCCAACAACTGTTTGGTGTCAAGCTTCGAAGGGTGAATAAACGCCTTGGAGTTAGCCAATCCTGGAAGATTCTGCCAGAAATCCATGAATCTTCTTGCCATCCAAGAGTTCACTGTTTATTTGGCAAAGCCCAAAGCAATGCCAATTACAGGATCTGGTCCGATGAAGCCGCTTGTAGCACCCTTCTTTGCAAGAGAGTCAGCAGCTTCATTGCCTTCCAGGCCAGTATAGCCAGGAATCCAGAATCCAGAGACTTTCTGTTAAGTCTTTCTATCGAAGAGAGTCGTTTTTGGCAGTTTGCTACCAATGTTGCTTGGTAGGAGCCAAGAGCTTCCAACGCTGCTTGACTGTCCGAGAATATTTTCATTAACTTGTGAGTGAGGTTGGATTTATCCAATCACTCCGCTCACCATTCAATAGCGTAAATTTCCGCTTGAAATACAGTCCTAGGCAGGTAGATAACTCTGTCCTGGATCTGCGACTAAAAACACCTGCACCAGAACCGGATGGTGTTTTTGATCCATGTGTGAACCAACAACTATCTGCTCCTAATATTTCCTTCTCCCGGAGGATCCAGTCCTCAGGAATAGTACTTGCATAGTCCGTTACACTCTGCATTGAATTGATTTGTGCAATTGGCAATGTGCACAAGTCTGTATGCAGTCCATCTAGCCTCTCTATCCAGAAAAATGTGAAGAGGAGATGGATCTAGAAGGATCTCTATGGCCGCTACCTTGTGGTACTGATGGCACTAATGCAAGACAAGCATGTCTCTGTAAGCCAGAGAGAGAAATAAAGGAGTCAGATGGAAAAAAACATTCAAAGGAGCCTTCATTGGAACATTACTCGCATCTGGCAATGCTGTTTGGTATTGAATCATAAATGCGTGTACAGCCCTTTTTTGATCTGGTATTATTCAATTGAAAATGGAAAGTATCTGTTTATTTTCAATGATATCGAAACTTTTCTTTGCAACGGATTGCTTTTGAAACATTAAGGAAAATAATAATTTGAACGCATATTATTCTAAAGATTACATAATTATTAGTCATACGACTTGATTATATCAGTTTTTGGAAGTGGAAATAGAAATAATGAGCTTACAAAAGTAAATCGGGCCAACTGCTTTCCAGTAAGTCAGCTTTAAGTTTATTTCTGAATAAATGAGGTGAAAGGTGTAGAGTTGGATGATACAGAAGGAGAAATAGCCACCATAAAGCAATGTTTAATAAATAGATCGGGAAAGTTGATGTTTCAATCTAAAATATTGGATCAAAAATCATTTTATTATAAAGATGCGCAGGAATTTTGCTGGATAACAACTTATAAAAGAGGATACACGCATGAAATATACGACGCGTCCATATATTCAGCCACCCTACCGAATTTAAATGATTTGATAAGTGTTGACGCGATCTGGTTTCTGTGATCGGCCGTAAACATGTAATAAGTTTTTATTAAACTTAGGTAGAGCAGGATCATAAACAGTATCGGCAAAGTTGGCATGTGATGAAATAAATGCATAACACATAATTTCCCAGGCTGTTGGCCTAAAATATGTCTGTTTGGATCTGTAAATGCACGATTCAGTATGGCGCGTTGAGTGTTACCTGATTAATACTTCTGAAAAGTTCCGCAGAAACTGGTGAAAATCAACAGTGATATCAGCAGCAAATGACATATTCTGTCGAACGCCTTGAATGAAAACTGAAATACCTAGTTCATCACTGTCAATCGTTTTTGTGTATATCGTCGACTAATTTCAATAGTGCTACTACAGCTATAGCCGTATTATAATCCAGATTGAGACACAGAGTATATGATTTTCTCCAAAGTATTGGAGAATGCTTGTAAAATTCTCCAAAGTTTGCATATAAAAGCACAAAGCACGTAAAATACCGATGGAAGTAATCAATCTAATATTGCAAGATAACTACATCAATGTACCCAAATACATCACAATAAACATGACAGCCGAAGTTAACGTACTTGTGATGCACTGTTTGAAAATTTTAGTATAGTAATGAATATTACTGGAGTTCAATCCCAACACCAAACCGTTATTTTCAACACCTCGACAAAACACGAAGATTGAACTTCCTCTTGAAGATGATCACTTGAATGACGTGTCGAGGTGTTGAAAATAACGGTTTGATGTTGGGATTAAACTCCAGTAATATTGGAAGTTAACGGGTTTAATTTAAATAATCGATTAGCTGTCGAATCTACAGATGGCGCAGACGGTTCGTCCGGGTTTTCCAGTTACTGAACGGCAGCCTATGTCCACGCTTGTTTAAAACTAGGCTGGATGAATGTGGCGTTGTTCATTATATGAATGGCTTTTTTGAGCTTCTAGTTTTTCTCACTATGGGTGAGCCTCGAACCACTTGCTGTTATGTTGGATGTCTAATCAATCCCCGTCATTCCCGATTTGCTAGTCATTAGGTGTTTTTTTTCTCACTAACGAGGGGTTTTTACAGCCTGTCGCATTGATGTGGAATCCAGAAATCTCAATTTTTAGAATTATGGTGCTCTCAATGTGGTTACAGATGGTGTTCCAGGTTCAGAACAGATACTAATATTGAACCTATATCCTCGGTGGTTGTAAAGATTTCACTTGTAGCTGTATCCACGACAAATTGTGGATAACCGTATTATTCTTGGCTTCAGGTATAATCTTTATGTCGTCATCTGTCCAAGGCTTTTGGGGCCTTTCGTTCTTATATTAGATATTAGGTGTGATTCTCTATCCAGATAATCTCTATTTTTTTCATTTGAATCATTCTGCAGTGTGATAACTGAGTGGACTGGTATATTCAGAAATCTACCATTTTCCATGTGTTTCAGTTCAAATGAAATACTCTTAGTGAGAACGTTATCAATTATTACTTGTTCTGAAGTTTAAAATCTCAAGCCAATTTGCATCGAAAGAAAACATTCTTTACGAAAAACCCACCTGAAACGCTCACTTGGAAAATTATCTACACAAAGTCAGGCTATTCCTACACATCTTTCTGTAGAAAGGATAAATGGACAGTATACAGAATTGTGCATATTGTCAATTGCATAAAACAGGCTCACGCGCATTGCAGAATAGTGGTTGACACTGCATAAGTCCAAATTGAACCATCTGGAAGCAATAAGTCAGTGGTCATTCGCAGATGGTTCAAAGGTAGGTCAAAAATAGGACAGAGAAATCAGCCTTTCTGGGGACCCATGCGACCGTATTTCAGGCCAATGATCTTTATGTGGAGAGATTTGCGAAAATCAACATCACTCATAAATTTTAAAAAATCTTCTCTCGCTTAACTAAGTGATTCTGGAAGAGTCAGCTCTCACCGAGTAACATCCAATTGGTATTGAACTGACAAAAAATGCTCTTCCAAATAGGAAGCCTCAATACATCAGCTCTGATCGGGATTCCTGGACTGACTGCCCTGGAAGTAATGAAGCTGCTCTCTCTTTTACAACAGAGGGCGCTGTTGATGATTGTATTGGACCAAAACTTGCCATTGGCATCACTTAAGGATTTTCAGGTTGCAGTGGAGGTCTAATAAAACCACTAACTTTGGCCCTACCTAACTACTGAATACGTATTACTGGTCCTCATCACGAATCGCCTTGTATACCACACATTTTTTCAATTTTCCTCTGATATGCCTTGCCCGATCCTGAGTTTTTTAAGATGCTCCACTTGTCAATAAAATTGTTGAATCGGAAATGGTATTGGCTTTCATCTTCACTTTGCCATAGGTCTTATTTATCCCAGACTGTCGATATTTCCTGAATTCAAAAACCGAACAAATCGGGTGAAGTGTACCGAAACTTCTCGGCGTTCTATTGAAGTTCTCTCGGATGATAACTTTCCGTCTTATGTCAGAATCCTCAGCATTCGTCGACTCCGCATTAGCACCTTTCCGAAGGAAATTCTTAATTTTCTCGGTTCTCTGGGCCGTGATTCGAGTCGAGAGAAAACAAACAAAAATGTCGAGTAAAAGCTGGCGTATTTTTCCTTTGATGCGAGACCTGCGTTATTTCCTGCACCTCTATGCAAATACTCAGTTTGCCTACGGTGGCGGTGTAATTAGAATATGTTTGTTCTCTTTTCGGGTACAGTCGTTGTCAGAAATGCTGAATTCTTGCGGTGTACTAAGTCTCTGCTTTTTCGGAAACAGCATGAAAAATAAATTTGAAATTGACTCGATTTGATCGTAACAGGGACGAATTCGAATCTATGCTTGAGGAACTCATGGCAAAGCTGTCAATTTTAGGATAGTATTGAACTATACTAAGAAATCTATTCTAGCTTTTTTTGTTCCCAAGGTATACTAGAGAAGCAAAAAATATATAAATTCTATTTTCTGTTGTTTCTTCTGCGCACTGATGGTCGTATGACCAGCTTTAATTTTTCCTTTGTGTACACAGCTTAGAGCCCAATCATTCCCCATTTCTATATAGTTCAACAATTCGGTTATACGAATGATAGCACTATTTTTATGAGAAATAAAAAGAATTGAATATGAATCAAAAATAATTATCAATGACTAGTAAGGGTGCTGCGCAAGTGATTTTTGTTTTTCAGTTCGCATATGGTACAATAAAAGATAACATGAGTAGAATTGGGAACCTCTGGCGTAAAATGAATTTGTTGAAAACATACAGATATAAAACCCTACTACAAGAAAATTCTCAATGATTAATGGAATGGGTCTTGCAGTAAACTTTCAAAGTAAAAACAAGTGTACTTCCAGGTATACATATCCCGACAAGTAGAAAAACCCAGTAGAAAAACTCATGGCATCCCGCCTTCAATTAACAACGATTTAGGACCTAAGTGTAATATTCAATATATTGTGAAATTTTTAGAAAATATCAATTTGTTTGACTAAATTTTATTTTTATTATTGAACGATTCGATAATGAATTCAAGGATAAATGCATTTCTGAGGTAAATCTAAAGAAATGAACAACTGGACTAGCTTGAACGTTTAGATTTGTTTACTGCCAGTTTTCAAGCATATACAACTGACTAATGAGAAAGATTTTTCCTTCTTCAGAGAAATCGGACAATTTTAAAATTTATTTCTTTACATTTGTTAAATGTCAGTCTTCAAGCATAGTCCACTGACCAATAAGAAAATTTCTGAGATACCTTGTTCTTGTGGTGAAAGTTATATTGGTGAGACTTCGAGACCATTGAAAGTGCGTGAGAACATCGAGATAACATCAGAAATAGGAAAACTAACAAGTTTAATATTATCATAAAACATTTTAAAATAATACTGTAACGAATTAAAGAATTAACTGTCTTAAACAAATTTATTTTTAACAATATTTCACTATCACAACTAATTTATATAGAACACTTAGCAACTAACCCTTAATTTATCTTCACAATTATATTTATTTATTTTAAACGCACGATTCACAGTACTCGCACAGTACAGACTACCCCACCTAGGGATGGATGGATGGATAAACGTTTTTATTTCTTTTGATTAAGGTTACATGTTGAATTAATGATACATTCTATTGTGCCCTGCTATAGGCTTATGCCTCTTCAGGGCAGTGTTATTAAAAAAAATTACAATTAATGATTAATCTTATCTCTAGTTTAACAATTGCTTATTCTAATTTTAATTCAAAATCTAATTCTAATTTGGATGTCCGTGTCCTTTGCTGTGGTCTGGTTTTGGCTCTCGGGGGGTGTTAGTATGTTGTTAGTGGTGGCGATAACTGTCAGGGCCGGCCTCAGATTCATTACAATAGGATTTATCGGGTTTGAAATTTATTGCAGAACCTAGTTGATCTGTCAGAATGTTTCTTAATTTAAATTTCATCTGACTGAATATGTAGAGATTTCTTCTAGGCATCGTGACAAACTTTTATTATAATTTCAATTCTATAAAGTCATAAATGAATGTGGTTAATGTTATTTAAAATTTTATTTCAATGTCTTTAGGGCACTTAAATAAAAGCTTGTTTTAAAAGATTTTTTATCATTATTTTATTTTATTTTCTTATGATGTACTGTTTGGAACCTTTGGTGTAGTAATGAATATTACTGTCATCATTATTATTAGTATTATTATCATTTTGTTTGTTGCCCATTCCTCCAGAAACGGGTCCCAATGAACATTGGGGTTATTCGTCAGCTGCTCTAACCCAATCAGCATTACACGTCGTTCTCTTTGTGTCGAATTGTGCGACGCGAAATAAACTGCTTCAGATTCTCCTGCACACTCTCACAGACAGCGGTGATCTTTTCGGTAGAACAAGCATTTTGTCGATGTACTGGTTCGCACCGCATAGAAGCATAACGAAATAACCTCTTCAATAAAATGTGACAAAAGCTATTTTGATTTTTTTCCAATTGTTCAATATACTATCGAGCATTTCAAAAATGATATGTGCTATCATCATCCCTTGGAGAAACAATTCTCTACAAAAGACGTAGAGAAACCTTTGAATTTGAATAATAAGTCCATGAAGATTTCAGCGGGTCCGACATCTTCCACGATAGAAATGAGGACATCCGAACAGGGTAGAAAGGGTGGATCTATTTCCGGAAATATATATTTATTTGAATAGATCCTCGGGTCTGCAACCGTAAAAGCTTCCTATTGAAATATGTAGGCTGTTTCGGAAATATTTTCATTGAGAATATGAATTATTGATTCGTTTAACACAAAAGGGGAGATTTATGCGGGTCGGGACGGGGCTGAACCCAAATGGGAATCTGGGGATGTACTGTCTTTGTCTGATGAGGGCCTTTTAAAGGCACCGCTCTGTGCCTTGCACAGTGTCGCTGAAGGGTTGATGTACTTGGTTATTAATCAACAAACAACAATTCCACCATTTGCTGTCCTCAGATATTTAAAATAGCTCTAGTTACTGTTATTCGTTAGAAAGGTGAGCTCAACAACACAGACAGTTAAAGGCCTATTTCCATTATACCTGTTATCTCAAAAATATTTCATAATGCAGCTTGTTGTTGAGTGACACTTCGCCTCACAATCTACTTTCTAACGCATCTGAAACCTTTTTAGCAAGATCGTCTAGAAGCAATTATCTCAGATAAATGATGATAAAACCAAAACGTTAAATTTCTCAACTAAGAATAATATAAAAACTGATGGACCAGTCAAACTTCACATATTCACAAATTATCAAAGCGACTATCCACGTGTTTATACATGATAAGACAACTTAGAAACATAATAACAACGGATTGTTCAAGAGTAGCTTATTTCAACATTTTTCACACCATAATAACATATGGACTAATCATTTGGGGTTCATCATGTCATCTAGATTTTATATTTAAACTACAAAAAAAGCAGTAGGAATTATGGCACAGGCTAAATATGACGATCATTGTAAACATCTTCTCAAAAGTATCCGTATATCAACTCTGCGATTTCGCTTCATATATGAATGTCTGTGTTATGTTAAAAATTTAATAGGTGAAAATAAATTGACTAAGCAGGACGACATACACTACCATGATACCAGAGCCAAAAAAAATGTAGGGTTGCCCAAATATAGGTTAGGTAAATCGCAAAACTCTTATTTACATATGTCTTGCAATTTTTTTAACATGTTACCATATGAGTTTCAGACTTTGGACATGAGTATGAACACTTTTAAAGTGAAAATTAAGAATATTTTTTCTGGAATGCCTTTTACACATTCGAAGAATATTTAAAATTATTCGACTCATCAATAAATTTGTTGCGTGTCTAATAATATATACTTTTTTATACAACAATATTGATGTATTTATTTGACTGTATTGTGTTACATTTTTTTTGCATTTATATAATAATGAATCTCATTGACGTATGCGAATACTTTTTATGTATGCATTGCACGAATAAATTCTATTCTATTATATTAACAATTGATACCCCTCGGTTATCAGCTGTCACCTGCCATTAATCAGATATTGTCTGTCATCTGTCACTTGTCAGTTGTCATCTGCCAATATTTATATTTCAACTGTCGCTTGTTAGCTATTACTCGTCCCCCGTCACTTGTCAGCTATCACATGACAGCGGTGGACCGTCACCCGTCAGTTTTCAGTTGTGGCTGGTCAGCCGTCATTTGTCATCTCACATCCGTTACTTGACAGCTCTTACTTGGCAGATGCAATCTATCACCCGGCAGTCAGCTGACAAATATTCAATTTCTTCAATATTGCACGTAGTATTGGAGACATGTAAAAAGTTTTCAAATTTTTTTGTAGTACCCATTGATACGCATGAAATTACTGATATGAATATTTTCGATAGAGATCGTTTTAGGAAAAGTGGCGGAAAACATGTTTTCGTTCTGCTCAAAACAAGTACAATACAATATTAGTTTGGAGGTGGTTGACAAAGTTTCATGGGGAATTTCATTAGATTGGACAAATAGTCTGGAACCTCGAAAAAAGGTTAGAGATATTTGTCTCTTTTATAAATACTTAAGCAAAAAAACTTGCAATGAAATGATGAAAAGAGAAATGAAAATTTCTATGTTTTTTACCACTTTTATTTGTAACTAACGTTACTGCAGTTTCGTCCTACAAGGACATATTCAAACTTAAACAATATTGGACATTTTCAATCGCCTCGGTTATTGTCAAGAAGTTAATGGTGGTCATTTTGAACATTTAATTTAATTATAAAGTACATTGAAAAATACATTCTAAATATTATGTGGCATTATTATCTCCATACTACGTAAAGTTGTGTGATCCCTAGAGACATTATCAAAATTTTATTTCATCAGTTCGGACTTCCATTGTCTAATCTGATATAAAATGATTCGAAACCCTGAAAAAACAATTACAAAATTAATAAGGTTAACCGAAAATAACAATTTTATTAAACAAAAACTAAATTTACTAAAAATTAACATACAAGCTATAACCAAA
>WOGN01009723.1:0-10696 GCA_015342105.1 Leptinotarsa texana | reverse complement strand
ACGATGGACAGCATTTACGTACATAGGACAACAAACCAAAAAACTAACAAACGTCTTCAAACCACTGAACATCAACATCACATACAAGCCAAACACGGAGATAACACAAAAAATAAACAACTATGAAAAAGAAGAAGACAAAGACCAAAACGGGATATACAGTATACAATGCTCGGACTGTAACAAATTCTATATCGGCCAAACCAAGAAAAAACTGGCCCAAAGGTACGATGAACACAAAAAGGCATACATAAACTCAATAGTACATAAATCAAACTTCGCAACACACGCCATAGAAAACAAACATAACTTTCCCCCACCAGAGAACATAAAACTCATAAAACAAGTCAATAAAGGAATCCGCATGGACATTTGGGAAAACTTAAACACCCATAAATTCAACAGTCAAAAATCACTTATCGAGGAACTAGTACAAATCAAAAAAAACAAGACCTAACATTCAATATATTAAACAAATCAACATACACGCCTAGAAAAAATAATCCTAGAGAAGATTTAACACAAAGAATAGTACCTAATGTAATTCAAATACAGGCAAACTTACCTAAAGCAATAGAAGTTGCATTAGGTAAATTTGCTAAAAATAGTTTTCTTTCAAAGAGTATACCTACAATGGTATCAGTATGAAAATCATAAAATGCGTAAATGTACAAATCAAAACACAACAAGACCTAACATTCAATATATTAAACAAATTAATATACACGCCTAGAAACAATAATCCTAGAGAAGATTTAACACAAAGAATAGTACCTCATGTAATTCAAATACAGGCAAACTCACCTAAAGCAATAGAAGTTGCTTTAGGTAAATTTGCTAAAAATTGTTTCCTTTCAAAGAGTATACCTACAATGGTTTCAGTATGAAAATCATAAAATGCGTAAATGACACAATAACTTTATTTTCAAGAGAAGCAGTTACGAGAGGTTGATGTTATCCTTATATTTCTGTATCGGGAAGAGTGCCAAGTGGCACATCATTTTGAACTGTTTCTAACTTTTTCTCTACTAGTCCTCTAATTCACCATTTTCTAATCAGTTTTCAAAGCTACACCTTCATAAGTTAACGAAGTAATTTGAACGTGCCTGTACTAAGACTAACGGTCTCCAAGTTAGTATTTGAATTTAACATTTTGTATTGATATTTCAGTGTTAAAAAAATCCTGAAAGTAAAACTTTTTCAAAGGAGTTCGATTCAGCTCTATTTGTTATGGTTTTCAATAATAACCTCAAAAGTGAATACACTTGGAAAATGATTAATTCTTTTCAAAAAAAGACTGTCATGATTTTTATTTATAGAGAGATTGGAAAAAGTCCACATAGAGGGTTGCATTTATTTTCAGGTGATAGGTATTTTTTTGATTTAGTGGTGGAGTTTCCTATATTGCAGAATCCACTAGCTCATTTGAATTGTAGAATAGTATTGAAAATATATACATTTCAACTTTATGAATTGTTGAAACTTCACAAGCTATATGAGAATGATTTTGATAGAAAAATACAGTTTTGTGAAACCATGTCTCACCTATTCAATGCCATCCCAAGCGATGAATGTTCATTTTTAATGGATGAATGCCAAACAGTGACGATAACCCGCTTATTTTTTCACAAGAGAATATACAGCCAGGATTAAATTATCGCCAACAGCGATATAATCCAATACCCTACGTAGTATTAGCCAAGGGAGTAGTTGTAGTCTGATAGATGTTAGTCCATTAACCTACAGTGTAGGTAATTTGAGACTGGCCTGAACGAAATGTTCATTCATATAATCCGGACGATCGATTTTCACATGCTATCGCCCATTTCATGTTACGAATCATACGGTGAAAGGTAAGACCTCGTTAGTACTTAGCTTGCACAAGTATCGACTTTTGATTGTTGTCATTCGTAGGGGACGACAACTGGTTAACGGAAAAACAGATTTTAACAGTTTTAGTTAATCTCAAACAATAATAACTATTCAATTAGAGTTTGTTAAAGGTTAACCAATTTGCGGCCGTGTCTTCAATCATTCTAGAGTTATTCAGTAACGTGTTGTGATTATAATCTGAGTACACTATAGTATGTATTTATATAGATGCAGAAAAAGAAAGAAATTGTCATGACTATTTTTTCCTAAGACCTCCACCTACGTTGCTTACGGCCTTAAGCAGAGCGATCACTTTTGTTTTATTTTTAAAATTTATTTGTAACGAACTGATTTTTTTTTAATGCAAAAGAACCAACAAAGAAAAACAAATGAATTTCTTCCTATTATTCAAGGGTTCAAAATCGTACCCTCTAATATTTCAGTAATGTTTCAATATAACCCTGGTTTAAGTGATAACCTAAAAACCATCAGGTTCTAATTACTCTGTTATTTTTGAACAAGAGTTTTCGGAAGTAACTGGTTAAATAATAATACATTAGGGTACCATCAAGAAAACGTTTGAAAAACATCATAGAAATAATTATTTGATTTAATCTTTACTTTGTCAATATTTACATGGATTTTCATACTTCTATTTCAAAACCTCAGTTCAAAATTTTTTCATCACAGTTTTTAGAGGTTTTCCAAACAATTTCAACATTTCATATACAGTTAATTTTTGTTTAATCAATATTAATGAGAAAAGATCTAATCGCAGGAAAGTGTTAACCCTCATGATGGAGGTCAGAGACGTAAAAGGTTACAATATATCTGCAAAATGAGGGTATTATCCAGCTATATGAAATTCAGACAGGCATAAGAATGAAAGGGTTATCGTACGAGCCATTTTAAGCATACGAGTAAGCGTTGCTGATGTTTCAGAAAAATAAAATGAAATGAATTCTCTCTCATCGAGGTTATTCCGAAACATGGGCAATTTTGTCGTCTAGTCTTGTTGTGACCCAATAAAAATATTCAGCTAGTTTATTTGTGTGTTCTTTCTGATTTCTTCACTGTTTTTTTTACTTCAGACATGTATCCTCGATTAACTAAAAACATTATCTATGAGGAAGAACTGATTTATTTCTGTTTCAATTACAAAATCGATGAAGAAAACTCTGAAAATTGCACTCAGAATTGTGTAATGACAATTCAATATCTTGAACTCAGTTCGTGACATCCAAAGGAAGCATATTTTCATTTGAAAATTTTAAAATCTGTAGGTCAAATTGATAATAAGAAGTAATACTGACAAGTTGGATGAATTCTTATCATAATTTTTTTCAAAACCAGTAACATTTCTGGGCGTATTCAGTAATTTATCTTTAATATTAAGGGTATGTCAATATCAAAGAGACGTTGAAAATTTGTAGTTTTTCCAATAATGAATTGTGATAGTTACATTATAATTTCGGAGAATTAAGGTCGCTTTTAAAATTGTAGGTAAGTTACGATTAATTTTCCTATCACACCATTTTCTATGGATTGGGTAAAGCTTGTGTTCCAATTGACTTCATCAATTCTATATGCTGTAATCACAAAAGATAAGTGGAAAGTTGTTATGTTTGTGAAACACAGAATAACAATTCCATTCGGAATAGAAGTACTATATAATAGCAATATGTAAATGTATGTACTTTTCTGAACCTTGATAACATTATTACATCATATATGTTATGCTGACGGTGTCGTTGAAAGGCAATTTAAATAACATCAATCGTTCCAGCGAACAGATATTTTCAACGTTTTACCAATCAATTAGACGACTGAAAGCATTTCCTCAGAAAAATCCCCTTTCAGGACGGATGAAATTCGTTTCTAGATCAAATCTGAATTTTAATTTGAGCACAGTGGGTGTTTCCACGAGTTTTATTCAAAAATGTTTGAGAGCAAATGAATTCATATTTTTGCACCTTTTTTTACACTGTCCCTTTGAGAAACGTATTAAAGAAATGTATTTCGACAACCAACGAAGATTTTCAGATATGAAGTTAACCTCCACACGACTGTAGGTTAACTTCAAGAGTAATGCCACTACTTCACATCCAGAATGCTGAAATTTGGGACTCACCAAAAAGAAATATGTAATTTCTGTTTTGTTGCCTGTCAAAGTAGATATAAATTTGTGACAAAATTTTTTGCTGCTACCTAGTTTAGTTATTTCCACAGGTAGGTATAGATTTCATGAGAAACAACACATCAGATTGCCTGTATATTTCATATTATGCAAGGAAATGTGTTTTTGAATTTTGATTTTGCTTTCAAGAAGATGATTTGTACACAGAGTATCACATTCGAAGTGTGTTTTATATTTTGAGATTTCATAGTATATATTCCTCCCAGGGGCCCAGTTTGAAAAATCATCACAAGAGTGACTTCAAAAACTGGTAGTGCATAAACTAAATATAACAACAGTGACAACAAGAGTTTCGAAAGGAAGTGAAGCCGTCACAAATTGTATCACGTCCATTTTATAGAGGACTGTTGGAGTTGATACACAAAAGGGAACACTAGTTAGTAAAATTTTGAAAAAGCTGCATACATAATAAACAACGACTTATTTTGCAAGGCTAGTGAGGAAATCCGAAACGTGTGGAAACCTCCAATCTAGCTAAAAACCAATATGAGTGAGGGGGAAAGGAAAAGCGAGCCCAAGTGGCCCATGAATAGTCTCTAAGTCTCTTTTATTCCAAAAGGAATAGGACAGTTGCTGTCACAAGACGACAAAATGTATTGATAATCAAATTGTGAAGTAGTTCGTTTTGGAGTTCCTTTTTCATTTTTCATCATTTCTTTTTGTTTTCATTTCTTATAGATCACAGACATATTACTAATTGTATAACGTTCGACCCACAACTCATTTCTGACATTATTTTCTTCAAATATCTCATCCGAATAATACGATCTTAATGCTCGTAATAGTTAAGGCACGTATCCATATGAGCTAACGACCCGTAACGTTCACCGGCTTGTTGCAAGTATACCTGGTTCGTTTCCTGAGACAACAAAGTACGAAATAACCCCGCATGTCATGGTAGTTTGGCTTGTAGGTGCAAATTCATATGAGCCAATTACCCATAACGTTTGTATGTAAAGAAGACAATTACAACGAAGTCTTACTAACAGTTTTATTTTTTCCTCAAACTTAAGTCGTTTTCAAATACTGCTGAGTCACAACCATAAATAGATGAAAAGATTTTCCAAACACTTTTATGTTACATCCTGCTCCGAAAAACAATTTGGCGATTTTTGATAAAAAAAAACGTTTCAATTTACGACCTATTTAGCTCATACCTTCCAATAATAAAGTGATTAGCATTCCAAATTATGTACTCAGCGTGTGGGATACTGAGAACCATTAAAACAAAATATACTCTCAATACGGGAATTGAATATTTTCAATAACATTTTCCACTTTTATCATCTGATCACCGGTTACTTCTTTTGTTTTATTAAATTGTAAGTAAGTTACCAGACGTTGTGAACGTTTTATACGACTACTCAATTTTTCATTACGCTGTACAAAAGTTTATAAATTCCTTACTCTTAAGCGACACATAACAGAGAATTTAATGAATTCTCGAGTGGAGGAAGAATATGCAACAAAAAACAATAGAAAAGCTTTGAAATGATAAAATAAAGATGAAAAGAAAAGTCGACAGTGGATTATTCACGATATCATTAATAAAATTTGGAAAATCATCAAATATAAAAATAATGATGGAATTGAATGCTCCAAAAATATATTAAGGTGAAATTGGTAGAAGAAATTTGATTCAGGATATAGTTATATGTGATTTTGTCGGTATTGGAAAAGATTCATTTTGAAGAATGTTTGATAACTCAGTGTTTGACGGTTGGCCCGAAGAAGGCATTGTTGTTTTTTACGTCTTTTAATATCTTCAGAAAACTATATATTTTCAAATATGAATTCACAAAAATTCATTAATGGCAATCCTGTAAGTATTATATATGCGGTAAATAATGAACTCTGAAAAATATTATACAACTGTTTTAGAACTCAATATTGCAAGAACTGCAATATTGCTATAAATGTGTCTAGTCATTTGAAATTTCAGAAATGCAACAATAAACAAATATTAGATATTTCGAATTCATTAAATATTTAATAGCTTACCAAATAAACTTTTCAAACTTTTTATCAAATTGAACCTGGACAGTCAGTCAACCTATTTGACACTATTCATCACTTTTAGCTAACACGATAGCAGAAATTCTGACAGTGAAGGGATATGGAAGTAGAAAGTAGTATCGAAGGAGTGTTGAGAAAAACAAGAAAAATGCTTTGAGTATCGTGCAACATAAGTTTATCGTAATAATTATCAGCTCAGAAATTGAACAATGATAAATTATTCTTTGAATGTTACGTCCGCCATTTCTTTTTTTATAAGGCTCAAACACACTCGGGAATAACTTCAGTATGTATTTATATTACGCACTTTGATGTCACGAAGCTAACTCTAGTGGTCATGTTAGTTGTTTCCTACGTTTCATAATGATTGATTCAGAACAAACACACCCGTTAACATCTTTCAGCTATTTCTGACTTTGGAAGATAAACCGTGTTATACTCACAATGTTTACCAAATCTCTATGATCCACAAGAATTGGTCCTTTGAATATTGCTTCAAACCAACACGTGCTGTTTCATATTAATGAAAATAAGTAGCAATTGTTAGTTGAAACAGTTTCATCAAAACAATCAACTGCTATTTATGACTAGTCCTCAGAAGTCTCATAGAGATTTTTGCAAGCTAAAGAAAATCCAGGGTCTTACTTTATACAAAGATCGAAGGTGAAGCATGAATGTCCGTCTCTATTTGTTAACCATTCAACGAAGCATAACCAAGTTATGCTTGAAGAAGCTATTGTATAGCAAAACACTTCGTGGTTTTTGTTAAACCCTTATAGTGAAAATCATAGAATAAACTCTATTGATTAGTTTTTTATGTCAAAATGTGTCCGCCTGTATAGTATGGTTGACGTGTTTTTTTATTTTTCCTGCAAATCATTGTACCAAAAGTTATTCATGGTGGCTCGTTTTAATAGGAACGCACTGTAAATGTAATTTCTAAAATAAGCAATTCTTCGCACAATTTTTCTAATCGACTATTTTTATTCATTTGAAAAAGAAAAGCATAACTTAGGTATTCGTTATTGTTTCCATGTGATGAAAGAATATTTTCTGAAATAAATCTACTGGTAATAAAATCAAACCTATGAAAGGTCCTTTCATTCAATACCCTTTTCACAATGAAGATAATCTCATGGGCAATTCAAAATCATCGAATTCGAGCATAATCGAACTGACTTCTTTGAAATTAAATTTAACGTCATCGCAACAGATTTCCAGTACATGAATACAGACATTTGTTGTTCAATTTTAGTGAATTATTCAATGTGTCATTACAGACTAGACCATTAGGGCAGAAACGACGATTGAATACTGCCCGTCTGTCCGAATTATGTCCGATTTATTCGACCTATCGACGAATTATAATAATTGATTTCAGGTCGAACCGAATTTCCGACCTCATTCCATGTTGGTAGAAAGAACTCGAAAAGACGATATAATAGGAATATGAGTATGATTTATTCACGATGAATATGCATAAAAAGTCACCCACTGCCCTAGTTTATAGTAGGAATGTGGTTTAAATTGGTCTTGTTTTCTCAATCCATTTATTCACAGAAAGACAGGAGTAGCATGATGATTTTATTATTTATAGTTACATTAGAACTTCAGAAAAGTAGAATTTCCAACTCAAAAAGTGTTTCGACATCAGAATTACAATACTCTTTTCGATGCGCATTTTATCAACCAAGTTGGCGTTATCACGAGATGAATTGTTCGTCGTGTATTTCTTTATCCTGAACAAGAACATTGAATCAGTCTCAAATTTAACAGACAACACTAATTGTTAACCAGTGTTGGAAAACAGTCAATTTTCAGCTCCATTCATAGAACTTTTTCAAAAAGTTTTGTTACTTTGTTACTTTGCAACCCGAGATGCAATCCTTGACTATTATAAACTGAACGAAATAACAGAATATATTTTTTATACATATATGTATATAAATCGTCACCTTATTTTAAAGAATCAACACTGAAATTGATGAATTCAGTAACAATCACTTCACTTATAATTGTCAAATATAACTACAGCTGAATAATAAGAAAAAATCAAATGTAGTGTACAAAAATTAATGTAAGGTGTTTCAGAATGTATACAAGATAAACTTTCAGGATTATTAACAATTCTCTCACAATATTGACTGCAGTTTTTTTCATTAAGAATTTTCACCAAACATGTTAAGATGGAGGACCACAGAATAGACTTCGAAAACCCAAAAAATTCAAAGAGATGAATCGATACAACTGAAGAATATTTTTACATATGATCCTAATTGATAATGAAGACCATTTCAGAAATGAAAACCAGGCTTTAGTAAGTAATTTTACAACTTGATTCTAATATCACTATTTGATCACTTCAAAAAATATTTGTTTTCCGTTTCCGTTTTCAAACAAATCGATTGTTCAATATTTCCGGGTTTATTATCAGTTGTCTGAAAGTCTGTATATCTGACGTTTCGTTCGTCACTGTAAAGTAAAGGCGATGCAGCCCATATAACCAGAAACATCGAATACTCTGTAAGACACCAACCGTTGAACCTTACATAACAAGTTGAATAGTATTAATTTTCATCAAGTAACAGCTTTTTTGTAATAGCCCAATAATATGACTACAAATAATATGACTACAAATAATATGACTACAACCTCACGAAAATAGTCATTTGTTGCTGATAGTGCATGAACCGAGGTGTACACGGAGACGATTACAAAACAATTCAAAAACATTGTCCAAATTGAAAAATGTCAAATGTCAAAATGTGAAAAATGTCAAAAAAATATTCTTACGAAATCAATCAACTACTTAATCTGGATTCATAAGTACGAAATTCAAATACATCTCGATTGAAACTAAATAGAATGAGAAATAATTGAATGTTATTATAAACTATAACAAAATCAACTGAATCAATAATTTAGAGAAAATTATTATTTTCTAGTCTAGATATTAGCAACTGAAATTGTTAGTCAATTCAGTAGGTATAAAATTTGAATGGAAAATTAAAATACCATTAACTCTTGGAAAGTTATCACTAAACTAAATACTAGGGTTGAGCAGTTGGTAAAAACAGTACAAGGAAAGTGATTTTGAAAAAATAAAATTAATTTATAAAACTAAAATTATTATCGAAAATATCAACAGAGACCAAAAAATTGAACGAAAATAAATGGTAATCGAAAAAAATTAAGGAAGATAACACTTGATTTGTAAAATATTACCAGGATGGCAAATATGGTGCCAGATACAGTATTACCCGTAACTTTTCCATGATATGGCCCGATTTGAAATTTGACTTTGGCAATATTCTCTGTTTTGATCGACATGAAAAGTAACCTAAAAAAACTATAATCACTTGATTCGCAGTATGTGTCAAATTTTATTTTATTCTGAATTTCAAAGGTGGGGTTCTAGATATCGAATAAAGTTATTTAAAAAAAAATTGATAAAGATTTTCTAAATATATTTTTAATCAATTACAAAATTTCAGTTGCGTAAGATGATGATGATTTTCCCTCTTTTTGCAAATTGCGCCATCACCCCAAATTATATAAAACTACTTTACTTTGGCAATATCTTATTCCAGACGCGTTTTCTTCAATGTTTCGTCATATTAAATAGATGTTTTTTACAAATTGTATTTCCTTTTGAACCTGTATAAGGTTACTTCGTGAAATATCAATTGTTGATAATATAGTTTGTGTCTTTAAGTGATACACTTTAAGAGAATAGTTCAACTGGGAGTCAAATTTTTCAATTATAAATTCATATGTATATATATTCTACTTTCTCAATCACTGACAAACTATTTTGACCTAATTAAACTGAACTATTTTCTTAATATTAATGCCAACCTTTTCACAAATAGATATTTCATGGAATTGATTTTGTCAAGGTTAAAAACAGATATCAGATATCTAAAAAATCAAAATCATCTAATGCAGCTGATATTTTATATATCGACTGAATATTTGTTTAGAACAATTTTTTCAAATAACCATTTCAAGCTATTCTCAGGAAATTTTTTGACAGATAATGCCACATCATTCGATTATATTTTTTGGGGTTATATTTATTTAAATCCCGATCGATCCCAAAGTCAAATTTCTAATAGAGTTATAAATACATAAAAAGTCTACATAATGCGTATTTTACTAGTCACACTTTATATAAATTTCTCAAATTCTAAATTTTCGAGTATTAACTAATCGAGTCTAATCACACACCTTGAAATTTCAGTATAGTGAAAAGTATCATTGATAACTTCAGGGGATAACTCTAATAGTGTTTGGAAAAAAATAAAATTCACAAAACAATGAACAACGGTTACTTCTCGAAATAATCGATTTTTTGCTTTGCCGGTTATATCGATCCATTCTGACTATTTGGAATTATTATCAACCCGTAGGGATACTATCTTATTGAAGCAGAGAATGTATGCTACTAAATCAATTGAAATAATAAGAGTGAGCCTCTAACACAACACAACAAAAAAATATTTTTTGAATGTTTCCTACACTAAATTAGTCAATTTCTACTAATTTTAGGGTGATAAAAACGAAAATAACAATGAAAAAATTTTTATTATCTCTGGTTTTTGAGATACA
>WOGN01009720.1:0-10698 GCA_015342105.1 Leptinotarsa texana | reverse complement strand
TATCAATTTTCTTCTCCTGAGGATGCTAACTTTGTTAGCGAAACGCGCGTCGAGTGCAAAAATATCAGTTTGGTGTTAGGGCAATTGATCTCGAAAAAAGTTATTCAAGTTTCACACCAAAGGGTCCAATCTCATCTTTGATCAGAATTCTGTTAAGAAATATTCAAGTGATTTGATGGTTTCGTAAACAGAAATAATGTGTTGTTTCAATGAACAATATATTTCAGTAAATAATGATTTTTGACGTACTTTTATCGTTGAGGGATTCCTTGAGTGGCAACCCATGCTGATGCTGATGTCTGTGTTCCTTCAACAAAGTCTCTCTCACTTTTTTTTTCTGCTCCACAGACAATCTGTTATCATTATCCATATCCTCCAAAACTAAGTCTGCAATCTGCTCCATGGAGGACGCCTCCATATCCAATAAAACGCTTTCACTAGTTATGAGCCGTCTCAATTCGAAAAGTGATTGCAGGGAAAGGGTTGCAACATAAGGTTTAGACCACCTATTACCTTCTTCAACGTCTTCTTCAAATTTTATCCATCTGGCAGTCTCTTTCCACTTCACATCATCACCTTCTATAACAAGCTTTTCAATTTCCGAAAAGAGGGGACGATTCTCATGTTTTTTATTTTTTTCCATTAGGAAAAGTCGAAGGCGCTGAGCTGGTGAAGTGTCTACAAAAAATACGTACAAAAATTCAACTGATGATTCAAACAAATTGATGTAATTATTTCCAAAAGCGGGCCGACACATTCTGATATTTCGAAGACTTGTAAAAATAAATCACCTTTTTTTTTCTGGCGTTTACTTCATGAAGATCAATAGTAATTTCACAAACTACTCTGAAGACGATTCGATCTTGCTGACTGAATTGTTTTCAGTGCAGATTGTGAAAAAATGGATTGGTGCAAAAATTACGTATCACAAGATTATAACAAACGAAAATGTTATAAATGGCGTATTACATTTTTGAAATAAAAACAATTTTATAACTTATCAGTCGCCCCAGTTGTGATTAAGTAATTGCTCTTAAATTATTTTGAATAAATCAACGATGTGTAGGTAGAAAATATTTCAGTTAATATTGTTGATTACCTTTTCAATTTATATGATTAGGCCACCTTCGATCAGTAAAGAATTATTAGAATGATAGATAATAGTCTTTCTCGAAATATAAATACTACATTTCTCACAATAGGTAATGCTGATGTTCCAGTGAGAATGGTGATTATGCAATCTGTAGCAGCAATCTGTAACATATACAGGGTGTTTCAGATTCGATCCTCACCAATTGAATCTCGGAAACTATGAGAGATACGAAGATGATTGATTCGGGGCAAAGTTGCGCATTCACCTAACTAACAATATGCCATTGAGAAAGTTTTGGAATTTCGAGTATATCCGAAGATGTCCAAGAAAAACATAAATTTCAAAAAATGGATTCAATTTTTTTATGGCTTTATGTTTCGAAATATTGGAAAATTAATTTCACTTCCATATTACCCCTTTTTCCTTCTACATAAAGGTGTTTTCAGAAATTAATTATTATCATGATAGGCTTTCACATCGATATTTTTTAATTTTACTTTCAATTTGTTTTACTCAATGACATTTCATTATTGTATAAGTAATTGAATTTCTGGCGAAAAATGGCTTTCACGAACTAAAAATAAAAGTATGATACAAATTTATTACAAATACGATAGAAATAGTGTTAGGCCATCGGAAATGTATTTAAACTTGTTTCCCGAAAGACGACAACCACATCGAACTATGTTCAAGTTATTGAATTGAAATATCACCGACTTTGGTTCTTTTGAAAAGAGGAGGAATAAATGCGGAGACAGAATGGAACAGGAAACTAAAGAAATTTTGATAATGAGGTAAGTTAGACATTGTGTCCTTTTTAATAAAAATTAATGATTTGCAGATAAACATGAACCCGGAGAAATCTACACGTCAAATTTCATCCGAAATGAATATTTGTCATGGAAATGCTTGGAGTCATCTCAAAAAAAGCGGTTCAAAATGTTACAAAATACACATATCTCAAAAATTGCATCCAGGTGATCTCGAAAGGCGATTAAAATTTTGTAATCGGCTAATAAAAGACCTTATTTTTCTGGAAAATGTAATTTGTACAGTTGAAAGCACTTTCACGAATTGTGGGATATTCAACTGAAATAACGAACATATTTGGAGCATAAACAACCCCAGGTAGATCCGAGAAATTTGACTTCAAGTGCGATTCAGTATTAACATGTGGGCAGGAATTTACAAAGACAGAATTTTGGGTTCCCATTTATTTGACGAAATTCTGAATGGAGACACCTATCACCAGTTTTCAATGTCGATTTTCGAAGACTATTTGGATCATCTACCTTTGGTTAACTATAACAACACCTGATTGCATGCAACATGATGATCTCCACCGCACAATATCAGAATAGTATCTAATTACCTAACTGAAAGGTTTGGTGATAAATGGATAGGAAATAATGAGTCGGTGAGGTGGCCAGCAAGATCTCTAGACTTAAGTGTTATGGATACATTCTTATAGTTGATTAGTATTATTTGATTAAAGTTTTATTGTCATTGAAAATAACACAATGTCTAATTTACCTCATACTCACCTCATTTATCAAATTTTGATTGTTGATTCTGTCTCCGTAATTTGTCACTGGCTTTTCAAACGAATCAAACTCGCTGATATTTTGATCCAATAACTTGAACATAGATATGATTGTCGTTTTTCGGGATACAAGTTTAAATACATTTCCGAAATCCAAACACTGATTCTATCGTATTTGTAATACATTTGTATCATATCTCTTTTTTCTTTATTCGCGAAAACCAGTTTTCGACAAAAATTCAATTACTTGTACAATAACAAAATGTCATTGGGTGTAACAAATTGAAAGTCAAATTTAGAAACATCAAAGACAAAGCCTATTATGATAGGAAATAATTTTTCTCAATATCTCAATTATTTCAGAAAAAATTGTATTTTATGATGAATAATTTAAAAGGTGAGATGTTATTCTATTCAGAACAGAAAAAATTCAATGTAGCCGTCCATGAGAAAAAATAAAGTTGATGATGGTGGCCGGAAGACGAAACGTCGGATATCAAATCTGAAAGTACCATTATATAGCAAGGAAAAAGTAGCAATTCACAATTGCAATTTATTTTCGAATCCTTCAAAAAATAATGCCAGAAAAAAATAAAAACAATTTTTCGATATTTCTGTTTTTTTCCAGCTATTTCCGGAGTAGCAGATTACAGCTGTTTCTAGGTCTCCCCCTACCACCATGACGTATTAATTGCTTTTTTTAATCTTCAGTAAAAAGTCAATTTGATGTTACCTTGAAGTGCATGGATCATTCTGATTTTTTTTTTCATATGAGATTTTGTGTGTGTGGCGTAATTACATTTGGTAACAAACACATGAACAACATCAGACACAGCCCTATGCAGGCTTTGCCAAGAGGATGGGGAAACCTCCGTACACAAACTATGCTATTGCGAAGGTCTGTCAAGAATAAGGTTTGCAACATTAGGGGAGAAAAAACCACAACTCTCTCAATACATGAGAAATTTGAGGTTTGGCCTATGGAGTCTAGTTACAAGGACGGGCCTAGACAAGGAACTCTAGCATACATGAGGGCACACAATAGATCTGCAAAGGTCGCAGTGTAGTGGCTGTTCAGCACAGAAGCCCCATATTAATCTAATCTAATCTAAATTACATTTAGTTGGTGTGTGTGTGTGTGTGTTTGCATATTTCAAAGATCCTACAAGTAGTGAATGTTTCATCAGTGTGACCCCACCAAGTTAGTGGGGTCACTAACTTAGTGGGGTCGCAAGTCAGTCCATGGAACATGACCTGGAACATGAGATTAGGGGACTAGATTGCATACACGGTAAAGTTAGGCTTTGATATCGTCCTTAATGTGTACTCTGTACCAGTTTGTACAGAATAAACACATGTCTGCATACCACGAAGATCCACCGACTAATGAGCAGTCCTTCACTAGATTGGACGGTACCCATCGTGACAGAGAGTGTACACGTCTGCACTCCGTGTAATCGCCTTCAGTCAGCGCATCGAATTGGAATTGGTGGAGGAGATCACCGGTGTTCGACTCATCGAGTTGGCTTCGACCTTGAACGTCATTGATCTACCTCACACCCTTGACGTACATTACATGGCGGCGACTCAGTCAGGGTGACTTTGAGGTAGTGTTTTGGATTTAACCTTAAATGACCTTCATTCACACTCTACATTTTCACCACCCTCATTGATTCACGCGGCTATTTCAAAGACACTTTCAATTTTGAAATTACATCTACATACGTCACACGATGTGGACAAAGTGACTTTGAACTTTTGAGTTCGACCTTGAACGTCACACCCTAGAACTATGTAAGAAGGTTACTTTGAGGTAGTGTTTTGGATTTGACATTGAATGATTTTCATACAAACAATAGTCGAATCTCTAAGCTATTTCAATTAAAGTTATGCTAGGATGAACTTTTTTGAAATATGTTGTGAAAAAATACATAATAAATTATAATTTTTTCTCAAATGAAAGAGAATGCTCAAGTCTTTCAACATCTCATTCATATTGCGGAAGTTGAAAAAATTAAATTGAGAATTATATCAAATTTCGAAGCTATTTATTGTATAATGATGAGAGAATCACAAAGTCATTTCGAGGCTTCTCAATACATGAACTCGATTGCTGGAATAGAAAAAAAACATGAATGAATTGCATGGATCAGTTTATGAAGGCAATTTATTTGAGCTATGATATTTTACGAGAGAGGGTGAGAGTGAAATCTCATAATTGAGTTATCAGGCTCATTTTCCATTTCACTTGAAAGATAGTAATGACAAAAGTTGAATGAAATTGAATTTTAAACATTTTTGGCATCTATAATTTTTTTGTATCATCGATATTTTTCGATTAAGGTAGGGGTGGTATCTCATCCTTGTATTATCACGTTTATTTTTAACTTCACGGGAAAATTTTTCATGAACAAATTTGTCCAAAATTGAATTTTCTACAATTTTGACCTCCATCAATTTTTCCGTATGATCGATATTTTTTCGATTCAAACCTGAAATAAGTAGGGGGTGGAATCTTATAATGGATTCATCGCATTTATTTTCAATTTCTCAAGAAAAAATACAATGATCAAACTTGTATGAAATTAAATTTTCAATAATTTTGGCGTCTATCAATTTTTTCATATAATATATAATTTTTTTATTTGATTCCAAGAAAAGTAGAGGGTGAAATCTTATAATAGAATTATAACGTATATTTTCAATTTCACAAGAAAAATAGTCATGAGTAAAGATCAATACAATTAAATTCCATACAATTCTGGTGAAGTTTTGAACCTACACAACATACCCAAGGTGGCTTTGAGTGTTTTGGGTTTGACATTGATTGACCTTATGCTAAGGTGAACTTTTCTGAAATATGTGACAAAATACATGATAAATTATACTTTTTTCTTTGTTCGAATAGAAGGCAATGCTCAAATCTATTACCATTTTATTCATATTGCGAAACTCTTTTTTTCAGCTTGGCATTCCCGTACATTCCCATTATTGAAATGTTTCATTGCCTCTTTGATTGTATCAATGCTGGCCTGTATAGTCATCCCTCCGTTTTTTCTAAGTCAACGAGTTCTATTATCCTCAATCTCGACAGCATTGTTCTCGAATATTTTTCAAGTGGTTTATTATGTTATTTAAGGCCGATGTCTTTCGAACATTCTCTTTTATCCGAAAAAAAAACACAAATTTATTACATATTTTTCATTTTATAATTTGAAAAAAGAAGTTCATCCTAGCATAATTTTAATTGAAATAACTTTGAAATAGCGTTATTCATTATTGAAATGTCCGAAATTATCCCAAGAGCGTTTGTCCTCAAAAAAAAATCCCACACTTTCTGTAATATGTACACGACCATTTGTTTTCAATGCATCTATTATCCAATCCCTGAAGGATACATTAATTGCTGATTTACGATTATGACCACAATAAATATGGCAATTTTATGAGACGGTTGACAAACCTACCTACAAAATGTAGATTTGTATCTTTATTGTACTGTGAAACAGGTGGTCAAATCCAGTATACAGAATAAATCGACAATGGTTACCTATCTGTGAAAGATATACAATTCAATAGGTCATTGTCGAGGTCAAAGAAATCTATTGATTATTGATAATCAGCGACCGCAAAATAGTTGATATAACTGCATTACAGTGATATGTCTATTGAAATTATTAAAATTGGTTTGATAACGGATGAAATTTGTGATAATTAAAATAAGATAGGGTAAGAAAAAAAATTTGGGAATATTCAAATATATGATATGTGGCAGAACAAGAATTGATATTTTTCGAGAAAGGGTGGGAGTGAAATCTTATCATTGAGGTATCATGCTTATTTTTGATTTCATTTGAAAGATAGTAATGACAAAAGTTGTATGAAATTGAATTTTATACAATTTTGTATTTTTTTGTACCATCGATATTTTTCGAGAAAGGTAGGGGTGAAATCTTATCATTGTATTATCACGTTTATTTTCAACTCCACAAGAAAAGTTTTTACAAGCAAAGTTGTTTAAAACTGAATTTCCTATAATTTTGGTCCCCGTCAATTTTTCCGTAGGTTCGATATTTTTTCAATTTAAATCTGAAATAAGTAGGGTGTGAAATCTTATAATGGAATTATCTCCTTCATTTTCAATTTCACAAAAAAAATTACAATGAACAAGGTATTATGAAATTGAATTTTTTATAATTTTGGTCTACATCAATTTTTTCATGAAATAGATATTTTTAGATTTGAATCCGAAAAATATAGAGGGTGATATTTTTTTTATTTGAACCTGAACAAAGTAGAGGGTGAAATCTTATAATGAAATCATTTCATTCATTTTGTAGTCAATATCAGTCATTCTTACACCTCACGAAGAGTTTTCTAGTGAAGTCATAACTCACTTTAACCATTATTTGTGTTAATAATATTTCGTCGAGAAAAACTTTTTTTTTCTATCAAAAATTTGATATCAAAGTAATAAAAACATAATGAGAATGATAATATTTATTATAACAACAATTGAACAAGTTGAAAAAATCTTCATTATAATATGTGTGAAGGGACATTATTACAAATGATGCAAGCATCTAACCTTCGAAAGTTTGTTGAAGTCATCTCACGTGCTTCACACTACGTTTGTGTTAATCCCATCATTGATATCGTATAATGGAGGTCGACATGTTCGTAATCACCCCATTATCATTTCTATGAAGTAAAATCTAAAACAGCATCAACATATCATGTGGACGGTGTTGTTGATTGTTCGTACCTGCACGTGTGAGTCTGTCACGCAATACAGATCCAAACGATTTTTCACTGTATTACTAATATTCATTCACTTGCTACCTAAGATGATGTTACCATTGTCAGTCGCCGGATCATCATCGATACCCTCATCTTGAATATCTTCAGGATCCATCTCCTGTACTTACGATGCACTGTTTGGAACCTTCGGTGAAGTAATGAATATCACTGGAGTTCTTTTCCAACACCAAAACGACACGTGTTTCGATCACTAAGTGATCATCTTCAAGAGAAGAAATTCAATATTCCTCTTGAAGATGATCGCTTGGTGATCGAAACACGTGACGACTTGTTAAAAATAACGATTTGGTGTTGGGAACGAACTCCAGTGGCATCCATCTACTGAAGGTTATCAGCGCCTGCATCCTCCAGCCCCCTGGCGACCACCATGACTTCACCCTCTTCTTCTTCTACAATAACATACTTTACGGTGTATGCAATCTAGTTTCAAGGTCAAAAATCAATGTCACATATTCGAGTCAGACTAAAATCTTGTCGATATCGTGTGACGTATGTAGATGTTCTTTCAAAATTGAAAGTGTCTTCGAAATAGCCGCGTGAATCAATGAAGGTGGCGAAAATATAGAGTGTAAATGAAGGTCATTCAAGGTTAAATCCAAAACACTATCACGAATTCACCTTGACTGAGTCGCCGCCATGTAACGTACGTCGAAAGTGTGAGGTGAGTCAAGGTCATTCAAGGTCGAACCCAACTCGATGCGTCGACCACAGGTGATTCCCACCACCAATTCCATCTCGATGCGCTGACTGAAGGAATAGGAGCAAGCAGTGGTCATTGGAACTCAATGGAGTGCAGACGTGTACACTCTGTGTCACGATGGGTACCGTCCGAACTGCTGAAGAAGGACTGCTCATCAGTCGATGGATCTTCGTGTGTTTATTCTGTACAAACTGGTACAGAGTATACCTGAAGGACAATATCAAAGCCTGACTTTAACCGTATATGCAATCTAGTCCCCTAATATCAAAGTTGACTTCCATGTTCAAGGTTACGTTTCATGAACATGACTGACTTCAATGTCAATTGAACGGTTTCTGTTGTGACGTCACACCACTACTAACTTGGTGGGCTCACATCGATGGAACATTCATCACATGGAGGATCTTTGAAGTATGCAGACGTATGTTTGTATACAGACATGCACATGATGAACCCTATACCGTGCATTCTCACACACACCAACCAAATGTAATTACGTCATTATGTCACACAAAATCTCAATAAAAAATATCTTAATGATCCATGCACCACACACTTCAAGGTCACATCGCCTTGACTTCACTAAACATCAACAAAAAGCAATCAATACGTCACAGTGTTGGGGGGAGGACCAGATACGGCTATATTCTACTACTATCCGGACATATTCTGAATTTCAGAATTGTTTCCACAGTATTATGTTAGTCAAGTGAATGCGCAACTTTTCCTGAATTCAACCATCTACGTATCAATCATAGTGCTCGAGATCCCAATGGTGAGGATCGAATTTGAGACACCCTGCATGAAATGTGATTGAAAAGTTACCAATTTCTACATTGCTTTTGAGTAATTCATCGAAAACATAAAAAACCTGTTAGTGTGATAGTTTTTCAATCACATGATCAAACTTATTCTGATTTGGTGTCATTGTAATGTGTTTACAAATTTCAATATCAGTATATAAAATGAAAATTTTCTTAATTCAAAAATGATTCCTGTATCAGTTTTTACGTTTCAACCAGAAAACTATTTGATTGCTCGTTTTTCTATCGATAATACTGAGGTTGTACCTATATCGTATTTTTTTATAAGGATTAATGTAAATTTGTTGAATTTTCCACACGTCTAAAGAGAGTTTGTTGGCTCTGAAGTATTTGAAAATGTCGTTGTGAAAGAAGAATTAGCAACTGTATATCATTATGGTGGTCAGTGGGGCTAGTTTTACCAGAAAAGGTAGGGTTATATTATCATCATTGACTCAATTTTCACATACATTGTTTCATTAGAATAATACTTTTGCAACCATCTCTTAGGGATACCCAGTTAGTACTCGAGTTTGTTCAGAAGCGTTTTATGGTTAACGTAAACAGAAGCCATGGAAATGTCACAAAAAATACGCAATGTTTCTGTTGACATGTTCTAACGAGATGAATAAGACCATCGAGAAAAATACTCAAATGATCGCCAATGAACCACACACTGAGAATAAGCTATGTGTAGTGAAAGCTAGGACCTACAACAGCTTTCGTTGAAAAATAAACTTTGAATTTTCGCAGTAACATATTGGAATGAATGAAAACTTCATCCATTCTACATCCGAATGGAGTTCTCAATCACTTTTTTTTTTCAGATTGTGAAATGAAAAACTCTCCAGAAGAAGTATGAATAATCCTAGGATGAAATAATCTATAGAATATTCAACTTTTCAGCACTACTATCAATATCATTTATCAACACCTCCAGAAGAAAGAAGCCAATATTTCAACGTCAGGAATTATTTTGCAAGACAATGGGACAATTTTTTTCCAGGAGAATTCTATCCTATCGGCGGTTGAAGAAAGACATGAAGGTTCTTGTTCTGTACCATATCCTCAACAGTGTTATAAATTGTACGTTAACAAATAAGACTATGCACTTGTTTTGAACAAGTTTCAATTTTTAGGAATGTCGTTAAAAAAGGCAAAATGAAAGAATTGATTTGAATTTTTATGACGTACTATATTAATTATGAACGAGTGATGACCATCAGTAATCACCCGCAGACGACTGTGGATACTAACAGTTGTAGCGTCGTGTAGCAACTCGGTTTGTTATCTTCTTCAATTTATTTTGAATTACTTCTCATTTTCATTTTTTTTTCGTATTGTATCTTGATTATTTTATTAGTTTCATGATATTTTCATTTCAGATTTTATCGCTTAGCTTAATTAATATTTCAGCTATTCATCCTGATTTTATTCGTTCTTTCATAGATTTCGAATCGTAGCGGACTTATGTCGGGCAATGGAAGTCCCAACTCATAAAATTCATTAGGTATTACTTAAATAACTTAAATAAATTAATAAATGTTCACCTTGGGCTTCTAACAAAATTCAGTTTTTCTATTCATGAAAATAATAATTTAGACACACATATTTTCTTGCGGGTATGGTGGAGCTTGTTTGTGTAGGTTTGTGCAAGTTCAAATCATCCACCATCACACAAAATGGCTGCCTATAACACATTCATATATAGAATGTTAAGGATACCACTCAGCAATGA
>WOGN01009718.1:0-10699 GCA_015342105.1 Leptinotarsa texana | reverse complement strand
GCGAAAAATCCCGGAGTAAAACTGTTCCAATGCCATCTCTGCCAATTGTCTTGTGTAGTGGCATGCGTTTTATAGTGTCTCTCACCTCCTCAAAGTCGGTGAGGATTTCAGCAAGATCATCAGCGTCCAGGCGGTTTCAAAATTCATATATGTGTTCTTCAAAAAGTGCTTAGTTTTCGAATTAGTCAGAAAATTTACAACAAGTTTTGAGCATTCTGACGAGAGCTCAAACTTGAAATTCTGATTTAATACCCCAAACAATATGTGGATATGAAGATAAATCTACTTCTATATTAAAAAAAAAAATACCGTTTCCGAAACCTGGATGATTGGAATAATATGAAAGTCAATAATAAGCTTGATTCAATTCCCAGATGTCACTACTATGAGTTTAAATAAACTGGTATGCTTGAATGAACTGATGTAATCATATAGATTTTCACCTGCGTTGACCTTCCTAACTGATTTAGTAATCTCACTGCTCTTCTTGCTGCTCGTAAACCACCTTGCAAAGATTTATCGGGATTAACTTCAAGTTCCTTCATGAAAACTTCTGTGAGATTATTTTGTCTCTGTTCCACCTAAAAAGTATAATTTTTTGAATGATTTTTCTACTACCATTCAAAGCATTGTTTTCATTCTAATAAGAAAATAATTTGAATCACCTTCCTCTGAATATCAATCATTACGTGATCTAACTGGTCATTCGTGGTAACACACTCATTAATATAATCTTTGGCTTTCTGTAATAAGACCAACGCTTCTTCAAAGTGTCTTTGTGCAACACATACATCAAGTTCTTCTGGTAAATCTATAAACCATTCTGGATGAACCAGTCCTGTATCCTCTTCCACCTCATCGAACGCTGAGAAAATTTTCACTAATAAATATCATAAAATATAGCATTATCAAGTGACCGAATCATAAAATGAATGTCTTGAAGAATCACTATTTTCATAAGTCAAAATTTCTAATTAATCTGGAGTTCTTAGAACATTATTTTATATATTTCAGAAGGCAGGATGGTATTAATGTTATGTAAATGCTGGGAGCTGCAATACTTTTGGTTTGAAAATTTCTGAAAATAAATCGCAAGGCCTGCACTTTTTTCAACATAAATCTTCAAATGAAAAATCTATTGATTGAATTGAAAGGAAGAAAGATACAATATACTCGTATCATAACTTTTGATTATCTTATAAGAATCCCGATATGCAGAACAGTAATAATAATTACCTCTTCTAATAATAATTACCTCTTCTAATAATAATTACCTCTTCTCCCCATAAGAGTTTGAAACTCTCGAGAAGACGAAGAATTGAGGTACTAAAACATTCAGGTACCAAATCCAGGTTATCAAGAACGGTATTTATATAACAACATTGTACCCACACAGTAAGAAGTCGTTTGAGTAGGGTCAGGCGACCTCCGAACACTTAACAAAAAATCGCCAGATGATGACAAATGTGACTTTGTCGAAACGTTCCCCCTTTCCTTTCATGCAGACCTACCACTTTGTAGGTACGTGTGGCAGATATCCAACGGAAAAACTCACAACTCACCCAGCTAATGCCGCGCAGAGAGTTGAAGTAAAACCATCAAGCACCTGTGCAACGTCTTCGACTTGGAAGATTCGTCGCAAATTATTTCCCACTATGAGAAGCACCTCTCCGGGATGAAAAAACTTTCATTCAACTCGAATCCAAACCCCAAGAAACCCCACTCCAAAAAATATAATTTTAGGTTTATATTCAGTTGTGTCCAAAATAATGCATTCAGGATAAAATACTAAACGCTATCGAAATTATAGTATCTCGAGTTGATTTAGTTCAGCTTGATTTAGTAGTACAATATTAAAGAAGGGTAACCTGGAAAAAATCGAAATAATACAAAATAGTTATTATTTATGATACACTCACCATCATCCTAAAACAACATGTTTCAAGTGGTATTTTGAGTTTGTGTTCGAGTGTAACTCGTTCCAGTTTTGTATATTTTACTAGTGTAGTCCGCGGCTTAGTCTGCGTAGAATTTGGTTTGTCACATTAAGTTTCGTGACAGACTGATTGTTTAAAATGGTCTGTTTAAAACAAATATTTACAATATTTTTTTATTAACCCAAAACTTCAGGTTTCCAACTTCAAAACTGATGAAATTCAATACAATCTTTAAAACCCTATTTTCCCCCTGAGGTGGTGGAAATTACTGATTCACTTTCTTAATGCTTATTGACATTGTATAGCCTTGCATATTTCAAGATTCTAGGTTCAGTTGCTTCGGCTCTGCGTTAATTTAAGAGCGGGCAATAGCAGTTTTCAATTTAAAAATACAGTAATTAAAAATATGCCAATTGTACTACGTAATGAATAATTTCGAGAATTGAATTATGTTTCCTAAAATAAATTCGCAAAACTAACACAACTGTCAATGACGTCTGCCCTCACGCAGCTGCCCACGTTCGGGTCGCGTTCTCGGCACCCCTCTATCCCCGCGCATCATCTCCCGTTACCTTACAGTAGACGCGACGCGTATTAGCTTTTTGCGTTGCGTCAAGTTATTCTTATCGTTATAACTTTTAACGATTTGTCCAAATTACTTAGTGTAAAAGACGAAGTTTGCCTATTTCAAATACTTGAAACGACAATTGTATCAATTTTTATAAAACTTGACAGATATTGAAAATGTAAAAAATGTATCCAATTTAATTGTATTTATGGCTCAGTATTTTGCATATAGTGGCTACCACATAAGAGGTAGATATATGTTATTTCAGATTTTTATTTAGAACTATTCAAGATTAATAATCTTACGGTACATCATCTGCTTTAACTCCAACGGTATAGGCAACGCACGTAGAGATAGCTCTCAGGGAGCAAGAATTTTTCCGACTCAATTGATACTTATCGTTATATTATGACCAGAATCACACCAAACCTTTGTAAGTTGTAGTATATATGTTATTCTGATGTATGAGCTGTATATTTATTTAAAGTTTCATCTAAATTCGTTCAGTCATTTAGGCGTGAAAAAGATACAAACATACATACATCCATCCTCACTAATTTTCACATTTATAATAGTGAGTACCTATATAGAATAAAGAATATAGATTGTGAAATTTTATAAAATTTATAATTCTTTTGGTCAATAAACCATTATGATTACTCCATTCAGGGATTCAGTGGAGAAATCAATGGGGTAGAAAGTTTACTTGAACTATGGAATGTACCTAAATTGCTCTATTGTTTTCTATGGGATTCTAGTTATTGATAAAATTGATTTTACTGTGTTCATAGTCTCAACTGTTTTATGTCAGACCACAAGTAGTTTTTAATTCTATTAAATTTTTAATTTATTTGTTAGGTTAAGATGAATGGTAATATCAAATATACTTTGAATATACAAGTACCGCCTCATAACGCAATTCTTTGACATATTTCAGCACACCTCAGTAAGAAATATATTGAACCACCACCTTTTGACCTGACGTCTTCCTATGCCGATTCTCACTGCTGTATCCCTCTGATATTCATTCTTACTCCTGGTGCCGATCCGACTGCCGTTCTTCTTAAATTTGCCGACGATCAGGGCTTTGGTGCTGCTCGGCTTTATCCGTTGTCTTTAGGACAAGGACAAGGTCCGATTGCAGTCAAACTGATTGACGAAGGCGTCAAAAATGGTACGTGGGTGGTTCTGCAGAACTGCCATTTGGCGAAGAGTTTCATGCCTACGCTAGAACGAGTGAGTTTCTGTTTCGTAATTCGAAATGTTCCGAATGTTTTAGTTAACAATAAACGTTATGATGTTACAGATCTGTGAGAATTTAACTCCAGATTCAACCCACCCAGACTTTCGATTGTGGTTGACTTCTTATCCTGCTGAGCATTTTCCTGTCCTGGTATTGCAGAATGGAGTGAAAATGACCAATGAACCACCAAAAGGGCTGAAAAATAACATCATAAGGTTGGTAGAGTTTGGAGAATGGAAAAACTGTATATTTCGTTTTCCAGTTGAATTGACTGGTACTCGTTGATTGAATGTTGATGAGTATTTCCTTCAAACCCATAAAATAACGAAAAAAATTGAAAGGTAGGCCACCAAAACAGTTTTATAGCGATTAAATGTTTCTTTCCAACAGAGATTCCATTGATGACAGCCATGAAATTAACATCTAGGTGTCGTTATTCTTAAATCATGCCTGATTCTCAAGGCATAGTTATGCATCATTCTTACAATTTCAATCACGTTCAGTATCCTAATCAAATTGAATCAATTGAATAAAATATTCAAACATGATTGTGACTAAATATCAAAACTTCACATAAATGTTGTTGGATATTATGATTATGACAGTAAATAGACCCTAATTCTACTGAGCCCATTGAAATCAGTTCGTTATCGAATGAAACTCCTCGATATAATGAACAGATACAAGAAACCGAAATGAAGAACGAACTGACTCCGAATTCCACATTAAATACGAACTATTTATGTATAGTATTCAAAAATTTCAATATGTTAATTGAAATTTATTGGTACGATGAGGCATTTTCAATTCGAATAATTATTCTGCATCTGGTCGCGTGAAGTAACTCGGGTGACTCGGGTGCCACCTCTGCGGTCAAGGCACGATAGATTTTACGAAATCTGTTCGAATTGAAAGTATTTTTCAATTCAGCAATACTTACTGTTTCTGATTGAGCAGTCTTTTCATTTTCTATAATGTAAACCAGCTCAATAGTTTATTATGATCTGTTGGAATCTTCTGGATTAAAGTGTTGAAATGAGTATGTTTCTAAGGACTCCAGCAGAGACGATAATACTGAAGATAATTATGAAATTCATAAACTCTCTCGAAAACAGACGTAGCTTCAACGGAGTTGATGGTGGATTTGTCTTTTCGTGAACTGTCATGTATGTATTTTTCCCGGGAGGAGGGGAGAATTGAATAGATATCAAAGGCGACATAGTTGACAACAATAATTTCATAAAAGTTATTTTCATGGGAATTTTAAAAAGGAAATGATTTGTTCACAGTAATTCGTACTGGTGGCTGTTTCCTCAATGCTTATTCTTTGCATGGGAATTATTGATGACTATGCCACTCCATAGAAAATACAAACATAATAAGTTTATATGGATATGAGTAACTTATTAAGTTCAAAACGATCCTTTTTGGAACGAATCCTCACGTGTGATTGAAAGTGGATGCTCTACGATAACAGGAGACCTTCAGGACAGATATCGATATTCCACCCGGACACTTCTCAAAGGCAAAAACTCTCAAAAAAGATCATGGATACTGTTTGGTGGTCAGCGGCTGGTATGATTTAGCCTCAATGAAATTATAATTATTATATCCAGTGATGTCTCAGTGGGCTCACAGTCATCAATATTCAGAAAAAAACTACGCCAAAGCCTTCTTTATGTAGTTTATTCTTGATTCACAATAACTTTCCGCAACCGGACCAATCCACCACAGCAGAGTCCTATTTTGAAGAAATCGACGAAATCTACCAAAAATCGCGTCAGCAGCGGCTCTTTGTCAATAGGAGAGGTTCGATCCATTCTGCGACAACGCTCTTTCATCGTTTTAGAAATCAAACAAATTGAGCGTCGAAGTTCTGCTTCACCCAGCATAGTCTCCAGACTTCTCACCAGCCGACTTCTATATTTTCAAGCAATTCGATAACTTTTTTACTGGAAGAACCTTCGCCAATAAGGACCAGGTGTAAACGGCCTTCGTCGACTTCATCGAATCCTGCACTACGAATTTTTATGCTGACGGAGTTAATCAACCTGTGTTACATTGGCAAAAGTGCACCGATTCGAATAGCGCTCATTTCGATTGAATGAACAAGTATCAACTGAGATATTACAATTTCAAAAAGAATCATAAAAGCGGACGACAAAACTTTCGAAACAGCCCAACCTTTTTCATAAAAAAAAATCTATACAAGTGCAGACATCATCTCAAATGTTGTGGAGCTAACGAGAAAAACTTTTTTAAAGAAATTAAACAACATACTAGAAGCCAGCAAATTGTTCTATTTCATTATATTTTCATTATATTTTCATTATATTTTCTCGTAGAATTAACATTAACATCATATCGATCTTTATTGCCCCCAAGAAACATAAATGTTTTGAACAGGTACGTCAACCATATCCATAAAAAAGAATATAAAAAAATGACACATCGAAATACAAAAAATTCAATACAACTTTTCACAATTTGAAAAATGAACAAAGCTGAATCAATATACAATCTGCTGAAATGGAATCAAGGGCAAACTGAAAAGTTTACCCCAAGCAGTTAATGCGTCCAAATAGCTACTGAAGAGTCTAATTAGTCAAAATATGGATTTATAAATTTTGTCTACAAATTGCATTATCAATGTACAAAAATGAAATTTTTATACTTAGCCTTTTTATATCGTTGACTTCGCGGAAAATAAACCTTTCCCGTTTTGAAAACTAATAAAAATTCACTTGTGAACAACGTCTCAATTGATGTATTTCCTTTGACACACGTGTTTATCGGTAATTATAAATAAGTTAGGTGCATTTTGTTTCGGAAAGAATTTTTTGGTGTTCTGCTGGTGTTCTGTATACAGGGTACGAAAATTCAGAAGGTTATTTGTTAGGTTATGTTTTAAAGAAAATTTCTTATGAACATATATCTGCAGTTGCTTCGTTTCTGAGATAAAGGGCATTGAAGTTGGAAAAGCGGTTTTTATACAATATCATGAATATTCTTAAACTGGTTTGATTGAAATTCATAGTTATTTAGTTGGTTAAGTAGTAAGAGGCTGATTTAGCCTCAATGAAATTATAATTATTATATCCAGTGATGTCTCAGTGGGCTCACAGTCATCAATATTCAGAAAAAAACTACGCCACAGCCTTCTTTATGTAGTTTATTCTTTCCGATCAAACAACTGAAAATACAGCCTTTTGGTTTCCTGTGTTTTCTTCCTATTTAGTTTCGTTTTCGAAAAAAAGTCACTGTAACTCATTCTAAAAACTCTTCTTGGACAACATAAAATGAAAACTAAAAATAAAAAATTACTTCAGTGAATTTTCAGTTGCCTTCCAAAACGATTCTGAACTGATTGAGTTAAATTCAATTACTAGCTTGGCATGAGTGGAGTAAAAAATAGCTATCAAAGTTTGGGACAAATGGGCGAGATGTTTTTTCGATATCGAGAGATAATCAGATTTTTCCATGATTTGCAGCGGAGTGGCTTCAAATTTTTTCTCGAAAACAAAGCCAGATATGAATAAATCATAAAGGACCGAAATTTCGGAAAGAACGTGAATTTGCCTGTTATGATTTATGAAAAATAATTATATTTTCAACAAATGTGTATGTATGTATTTCAGATCCTACCTGAGTGATCCTATTTGTGACGCAGAATGGTTCGAGAACTATAAACAGTCAGTGGTTTTTAAAAAACTTCTTTACGGCTTATGTTTCTTTCATGCGTCTGTACAAGAAAGGCGAAAGTTTGGGCCTCTAGGTTGGAACATCCCTTACGAGTTCAACGAGACTGATTTAAGAATCAGCGTTATGCAACTACAGATGTTCTTGAATGAGTATGAGGTGAGTAAATGATTGATCATTAGGAGATTATTTCATAAGGTATCATAAAATATTTTCAAGAGTAGAAACTATTAGCAGAGGAAGGTATTTGGTTTATTAGTTCTTCATCTTTATAAAAAAATTGCGGGAAAAACTTCCGAAGGAAGGAAGAAAACACTAAATACACTATTTACGAAGATGTAATTGATGATCATGCATAGAAGTTGCTTTCAGATAAAAATTGGAAATAAAATCCTTTTGAATAAACTATTTTCAGATGAACATTAAATTATACGAAAAAAAGTGTCTTCGGAGTAACTATTTTCATATGAACATTTTCACCTTTTTCTATTCACAGAACTGAATCAGATATCATATATGATATGTGGAAGAGTTACGATATGAAATTTCACTTACATGGAACACCATTATCTACAATAGTGAACTACGAAGTTTTTGAATAAAACATTATGTAATTACCTCATCAGCACCATTTTGGATAACATAAAAAGATTAAACACTCAATTATTCAAAAAAGTACCTGAATCTACTCATGTCACGATGATAGTATGTGAAGATGTTTATATCATCATTTGATTCAATGCCGATTCTTGCAATAAATGTAATTTTTCTCAAAAATGTATCTCTTCTGAATAAAAAAAGTTTGTGTTCCAATTGTACAAGAAGGTAAATGAGTTTCGTTCTAAAACTTAAATGCAAATAAATTATGAAATATTTAAGAAAAAGAAAATGCAGGTAGAATGAATAATATAATAAGAGTGATTAGTAAACATTGAAATTATCTACATTGGATCAGAAAAGCTACAACAATCATTGAATTTTTACGAAAAACTCGTATTCGAATTCCAATTCATCAATAACTTTTCAAAATTAACCAATAAAAGTTTTGTTTGGTCGGTATCATGGTTATGAACATTTGTAATATTTATGTTCGAAACTTTTCACTGATTTCTCATTGAATTTATGGAATACTTTTTTTATTTATACTATGTGTCCAAATCTAGAGATTCATTTGATCTGTACACTTTTATTGTAGGATCTGAATATGGTAAATATCTCAAATATAATTTATTTATGTCCCTGAAGATTTTTACAAAAAGATTCTGAGATGTGGGAATTCGAAATTGTTGTTATATCTGTTCTTGGTTACATTCAATTTTGTTATAGTTATCGAAACAGTATATTATTGTATTATCAGAAAATAATTCGATCAATCACTTCCGAGTCAAATTTGTTCGAGCGAAAATATTAATCTTACATTTGAAAAATATATTTCGAAAAACGAGCAATAATTATTTCAATTACATATTTTAAAAATGGGAACACATGAAAAATAAATCGTTTTCACTGAACTCTCATAGTTTCGGTTATTGATGAGTTATGGAAACCATTAGATATATTTTGACGCTGATCTCTCAAGTTTTCTTCAAAACTTGTGGAAACATTTCATTCGCATTCACCAACCGAGTCCACTTTTCCCAATTTTTCATGTCTCACTTAATCACAGATTTATCGATGAAAGTTCGCTATAAGGAAAATGCCATTCTCTCGATCCTTCTTTTCATATACTCGAATTGTTTTCAGCTCAATTCCTTCGCGAAATAAATCTCCCGATAACGTCTCGGAAAAATAGGTCGGAACTATGGCCACATTAAATAACCATTAACAAATATGAAATGGCCGACTCTTGAGTTAACTTTTTGAGTCAGCTGAACGTTCCGATATTCAAATGGCCAGACTCAAAGCTGTTATGTCCAAAGAATCTGGTGCCTGGCTAAATGCTCTTCCCGTGACTTCTTTGGGTACCGTCTTAGATGATGGTTCTTTAGGATTTCGATAGGTTTTTGGTTAGGTTCTTCAATTTGTGTTAGTCATAAATGCAGATGTGGATCCACTGTAGAAGAAAATGGTTACCACGGCCTTGTAAATTTAGTTCTGGTAGATGTTCAAGACATCATTCCATTAATGATCTTATAAAAAGAGCTCTAGCCACTGCAGAGGTTTCTTTAGATCCTGAACCCCTTGGTGTTAGTCGAGATGATGGAAAGGGTCCAGACGGGATGAGTCTAATTCTTTGGAATTTTGGTTTGGGACTTCACCTGCGTAGATACAGTTGCAGCTTCACACCTTGCTGCTACGTCCAATTCCACTGGTGCAGCTGCTATGATTGCAGAAAAATCAAAATTTCGGAAATACTCCACTTCGCTAAGTTCCTACTGGTTCTTTCCAGTTGCAATTGAAACCTTTAGTGTTTTTGGATCTCATGCTTCTGAATTGTTGAAAGAAATTGGTAGAAGAATGATGAATTCTATTAAAGACCGAGCCTATTCATTTTTGATTCAAAGAATAAGTATCGCCATTCAAAGGGATAATGCCACATCGATATTGGGTACTTCTCCGTCTACTCAAAAATTAGATGAAATATTCCTGAACCCACAAATCAAATCAAAATTTCCTATGAACATCGCAAAATGGAGTAAGCAGATTGATCATTTCTCAATTGTCTCAAAAGATGCAGAGGAAAATAAAAGAGTTCTGGAATTATCTTTCTCTCACAACTTCGACAAAACCACCATGAATATATCTGATTCAGTTTCAAGCAATTTAACTTCAATTTTCTCATTTAGTTGGTCCAATGATGGGAAGAATCATCGCATCCTTGATTACTGGTAAGAAAACAGCGATCGCGAACGTATCACCAACAGTTACAACACAATTAGATCAGCTTAATGGGTTGAACAATATTGGCAACACCTGTTTCATGAACAGTGTAATCCAATGTTTTATCAAATACAAGATGGTTACTGGAATATTTGAAAACGGATGAGAACATGAAAGATATCATTTCTAATATTTCTGGTACGGAGATTCATCTGATAGAGCAGTGAACACAGTCTCCTCAAAAAGTCAGATTCAGAGTTTTGCCCCTCGATTCATGGGTCATGCCCATCAAGACGCCCGAAAGTTCTTTCGTTATCTTTTAAACGGTTTACATGATGACGTTAATAGAATTATTGAGAAACCTAAACCGACCTCAACGGAGATTAACGAAAAATTGAGCAACAGCGGAAAAGCACAAGTCATTGCTGATTT
>WOGN01009717.1:0-10701 GCA_015342105.1 Leptinotarsa texana | reverse complement strand
ATCTGGATTCCTGCAGTATTCGTCTCCTGAATCTTCGGCACTCTCATCACCATCACAATTCCGTCTGGAATCACATCATCTGCCTCTAAATTCTCTATCTGTTCTAAAAGCTCAGCAGCTGTGAGTGGGGGCTTCCTAAACAATAACCAATAAAAATATTCAAGTATTTCTGAGGCCCAAGGGGTCGTTAACGACTCACTAAAAAAATTACATGCAGTTTGGCAACCATACAATCGAATCGAAGTTTGATTTCTTATAACCTTACTTGTGAGACATCTTTTATAATTGTACTAATTTACCAAAATAACCAATGAAATACTAAAAAAGGTACTTACCAGTTCCGATATGAAGTCATTGCACGCAGAAGAAAAAATACTATTTTCAACAATTTCTCTGAAGCCAGAAAATCACAAAACCCCTGGCATGCAAAAGGTAAACAATGCTAATATGGAAATAAGTTTTGATCTTTTGTTTATGCAAAAGTTAGGTTTGACAATAAAAATCTGAAGTGGGTCGTTAACGACCCCAGGGTCCTTAATGGCTTAAGTAATACCAGTAGAGTTGTTTTGTTCATCAATGATTCATTGAATAAAAAGCAATTCAATATTTCATCGCGCTAATATAGTTGAGAGTCAAATTCTCACTTCAAAGAGGCTTTAAAACCAAAACACGTGTTTCGCTGTACGATAGTTCATATGAAACTTTATAGTTTTATGACAAAAAAACTTCTTGAATTTCAACTGCTCCATCATCAAAAAAGGGCAATAAAAACTTCTTATGAAGATATGTAGATTAGTAATGAAAGATTCAGATACCATCTGGAAGGAATAGCCATTCCAAACAACTGTTTTCAGATGAACATTGAATTATACTAAAGAAAAAAATGTTTTCGAAATAACTGCTTTCATATGAATATTAACTTTTACGAAAATCCCTTTTTTCATTCAATTTGTACTTCAAATACTTATAAAGATTTTGTAACAGATACTATTCATAGCAACGCTACACAACCTAGTTAGTATATGAAAAAACATCGATGTAGAAAGTCACTTACATAAAAAACTGTATGGTAAACTTCTTTGTGAGTTTATCACATTTCATGTTCAATGATAGAGAAATAGATTGCCAAACAAGTCGATTTTGTTGATGAAATGAACATTTCTGCTAGATTTTTTTAAGAACAAATCACAAGCAGTTCGAGAAGTTCGAGGAGTACTGAGTTGAACTTTAAAACATATTGGTGCCCATTTTATTGCTCAACAAACTTATCGAAGCAGAAAACGGAATTGTAATAACGAGACAAATGTCTTCAGCAAAGCAATAATTCCAATTAGTCGTTTATATACAATAAAAAAAGGATTGGAGACAATATAGGTTCCTGTGGAACACCAGCGTTGATGGTGAACGTATTCGAGAGATATTTATCAACTGCCACTTGCAGGAAACGTTCTTTTAGGAAGGTGAAAAGCCATACGCCTTATACAAAAATGATCCGACATGTTATAGCATCAAAGTTTGGCCAGCATACCCTCATGCCGTACACGGTCAAAGGCCTTAAAAATTCCAAGTGCAACATCTCTTGATTCTCCATATTTCTTGAATGCGTTATTCCAAATATGGGTGACATACGATAGAAGGTAGCCTGTTGATCTGTGTATCCGAAAGCCATATTGATGATCGCTCAGGATGTTGAGGACTTTCAAATATTTGAGGATATAGTAGTTTACGGCTTTCTGTATGATTTTTGATATCACTGATTTCAGGAATCCAGGTATATTTCAGAAATGATATATGAAAAATTATAGAATTACTAAAGAGAAAATTGTAATGTTTTTATGTACTCATAGAAAAATTCCTGTCAGAAAACTAATTTTGAATTACTTTTATAATGAGCAAATATAATATTTTTATTTTCACATAAAATGTATTATAAATGTTCTGTCCAGCTTATTGGTTATAAGATAATTTGTGTGATACAATAACATTAGCTATTTTATCCCGAGTGAAAGTAGATAATAGTACAGCAGAAGCGAAGACCACCAGAAATATCCTTTGGTTTATTGAATATACTATCAAGTTTTTCGGAGATAATAACAAAGCACAATCACAACATCGGAGTTTTCGTAAAACAGTAATTTGAGTGTTGAGAGATTTGCTGCAAATAATTGATTATAAAGATCATTTTTCGGCAATATTCACCTTCGGCAATCTGAATAAAAGAAAATAATATTATGAGGATATAGAAAACTCAAATCGAATACGTTCATCATGCAGTCTCCGCAATTTTTTCAAATAATTGATCATTGATTTTGAAATAAGTCACATTATTGGTGTTTCATGTCAATAAAGAATCTGAAATTGATCATTGAAACGCAAAATGTGTATTATCAATCCAAATCTAGAGTATTGCTTTCAAAAAAGGGCATCTTTCAACAAAAGCACCACCCAAACGGAAATCCCATTCATCAGAAGATTAATTAAATGCATTTTTCAGTATCGACTTCGATACTCGCTGCAAATTTTCTTTAGTCATTTTTTGAATAAAAACAGGTGCCTCGAAGAAAGAATCGACCGGAGCCATATCAGGTGAATACGGTGGCTGATTGATGCGTTTTGTTGAGTTTTTGCTAGAATTCATTTGCAATGATAGCCTTGTGGTATAGTGCCTTATCGTGGAACAAATTCTATGAGTTTTCGTTCCACATATATGGTATTTTCCGATAAATTTGCTATTTCAAACGTCACTTATTGCTTAGATAATATGTGTCATTCACTGACAACCATTATCACATGAAAGGCGCCATTCAGAAGCTTTCAGACTGGTTTGCATATCAAATTCATAAACCCGTGTCACGGGCTAAGTTTTATGAATGTCAGGTTGCAAATAACTCGTTCTAACATGTCTTAAACAACCTTGACACGATTGAGTTTTGCAGAAAACTCGGGTGTTTTGAAGTCTAGTACCAAAACGAGTAACGATTTTCAGTCACAATGTTCTTCACTTCAGCGATTTAGCCTTTCAATGCCCTCTATCTATAAAGCCGATTCATCGTTAGTCTTATGCAACATTTTCAGCTCTTCGGCATATGAAATTCCATTTGCACTACTAAATATGAGACGAATTTTTTGTTTCGTTATTTCAATCCATTGTTAAATTCGCAAACACAAACTACGATAGCGGACAGTTGTGCCAACCCAACTCCAGAAATGATTTCGACAACCCCTCCACGCGGACTTTTCAAATGATAGATTTGCGGTACTTTCTTGGCAGAGTCTATGTATAATTTGTATCATTATCCTTCTGAATTAATGATTTGAATTTCCTATATAGATAGTAACATTTCTGATATCATTTCAAACTACGTCATACCGTTTTGAATATATCCCTACAGAGTAGGAATATATCCACCATGTATACCTGTCTAGTTATACGAGTGACTGTTTCAAAATAATACAATCCATTCTATCCAGAACAAAAGAGTGTTTGATGTCAAAAGCACAATTAATCCTTTTCCAGCAATTATTTCACTACCAACTCGACCCAGCAGCAATATCGATCCCGTCAGTCTCACCTAAAGTTACCTTTATCCTGCAGCCAATTTGGAACGCGCTTTTATATCCCCTACAAATCCCTTTTTGTTCTGCGCGATTCTGCTAAGGCCCTGCTTGCCCTGAAGAAATATCGGATTCCGCGGCCGGGAATTAAATTAATAATGTTGCCTTCGGATTTCAATTGAGCGTTATTTCGCCTTTTTTCTCTCTGAGGTACTATTAAGTTTCGAAACGGCTCAATTTGTGATAAGACTGAGTTCAGTTTTCATTTAAAAAACCGTAGCAAGTGATTGCTGAGACGTTACAAGAAAACTGTATGTAAAACATTTCGATTTATATTCATCTGTAGAGTCTTCCAACGGGTAGTCTCGAACCCTGACATCTTGTTGAAGCTACATCTGTCAAATTAGTTATTATTTATTCACCCTTTTATGCCAAGTCACCATTGACAAATAAAGCATTCAAGAGCACGTGGAAATGATAAAATTGGTTTCGTCAGAGTGGGTGTTCTGTTCGAGCAACGTACCGCGCTTCCATTTTACGGTCACCATAATCGTCCTACCGCAATGTGATGGATAAATTTGAGTCCACTGGTTCAGTTAACAATCGACCAATACCCGTACGTCGACGAAACGCAAGATCTGTCGAAAACATCGTCGCTGTCTGTGAGAGTGTGCAGGAGAATCCAAAGCAGTCGATCACAAGAACTCGAACTTCAATAGATCACAACTTGGCGAATTCTGCATTGGTACAACATTTGACTGACCTAAGAACGACCATACCAATCCATATGAAATCCAAGACCGTCCAATGCATTCCAAAAAAGACACTGTTTGATGTGGATTTTGAGCTGGCGGCGTCGTCGGAGTCCATATTTCTCAGAGAAAGACGTTAGCCAGGCCATTACTGTCAACGGCGAACACTACAGGTCGATGAGTACCAACTTCTTTTGGCCTAAACTGGATTATCTGGACACCAATGATATATGGTTTCAATAGGAGGGCCATACGTGCCAATGTGGTATGAATAGCTCATGCCACATTGGATATTCTTCACTATCGATTTGAGGGCATGGTCATTTCATGAAAACCATATGAAAGAGGTAATACGGCAGGTTTCTTATTGCGAAACTTCGAAGAACACTGTTGAGGATAATACCCTCTTTGATATTTCTGTTTCTGTTTAAAATCTGTTTTTCCGTTAATCACCTGTCATCCCCATACGAACGACAACTCAAGCTAAGGACTAACGAGGTCTTACCTTTTAACGTGTGATTCCTAACACGTGTGATTCCCATGATATTTAATCCATCATATAATATTTTGTGTAGCGTTTCTACGATTATATGTTTCAATTCCATAACGAATGGTTGGTATACAAAATCTGAAAGAAAAAGTTATTCTCAATGTTGAGATGAATCTAGTTGTTTCGAAAAGATATTTTTTCTACTTTGTATATGAAAGTAATTTTTTTGCATGATCGGCATATTTTAAGAGTTTATTTTGAACTAGATTGTTTTCTATCTTTTTTCGGAAGTTTCCACATTTTTTGTATATGAATGAAGAGTAGAAAGCCAAGAAGCTTTTTAGCCAAAAACAAATCTCTTCTCAAACACAGATCTCTTTCAGTTTGAACATTGAGATACTGGAATTGTTTACTTTTATCGCAAAATGCTTCCATTATATGGAAGAATTCTTAATCGTTGTTGATGAATTTCAAACAACATTTTATCATAAATATATTTATTGGTTTGAAGTTATTATGAATGAATGTGTTATCATCAGTTAATTATTGTTTTTACAGACAGAAATTACTGTCTCTACTCTTCCCTCCAATATTATTACAAAGACAAAAAACTGTCAAATATGGAAAATAATCATGAAATAATTCAAATTCATTCAAAAGAATACATGAATTGAAAGATGTTCCAACCTCAACTTCAATATTCTAAAACAAATACATTCCGTATTCAGAATTCCATATTTTAATATTACAAGTTCATAGACATCAAATTTGATACGATCACAGGATATAGAAATATAAAACAATCTCCATATACGCAAACTTTGCACACATAAAAGTTGCAATATCAGCATATAAATCTTCATAACGTCAAGATCAATTACAGAAAGTATTGAGAAATTCATTCAGTATCTATTGCTCTTTAAAAAAAGGTTTAAGCAATGCAGCATATCTTCTATTCTTCGATGTTGTTGAGTGACAGTATAATGTAAGTTTTTGTTGATTTATTGTATTTTTGATTAACATTTTAGTGTAAGTTCATTCCTGAAGTATTTTCTCCGTTTCCTTACTATAAATATTTATTTAAGTTTTTTATTGAGTCCTTTTATTATTTGGATAAATGATAAATGGGTGAAACAGCGAATAAAATAATCTGTAAATAAGCCAAGTAAGTAAGCCAAGCTAGTACTGAGTTACGACAATACTTCTTACCTGAATTAGTACCGTTATATATTATTTTTTTCATAAAAAAACTTTGAGGAAATAATGAAAATGAAATATCGATTCTACGAACACGAATATATGAAAATAAACTGGTGTTTGCTTAACAATAAATAACAAAACATTTTCACTCGAGAAGCGAATCTGCTTCCAAAGTTATAAAAGGATTCACCTGTATACAGCTTCACTCCAACTCCGGGTCAAGTCCAATTATAAATCAAATTCATTACAGGGAAACATCATATTTCGTTACGTACATTTTAATTACCTAAATTCGCCTTTCATTACTCCCAGGGGTAATTAATGGCTTTCACACCAATTGGGCAAGCAAGGACAGATTGAACTTACTTTGATACACTGAGAACGAAATGAGATTTTCTATCGTCGAAAGTAACTGAAATTGACTCGTCACCTGACAGTCCAATTAGTCCAATCAGAAGACTAATTCAAGGTCTCATTCGTGCTACAGAAACAAGGTAGTTTTATTTTATCATTGAAATTAGTGCCAAAAGAGGAATTATCTTTTTTTTCAGTAATTTGTAGATCGTTTAACGAGCGGTTTAGACAAAAAAGGTATAATATTTACCTCTGTTATAGGTGAAACATCAGGTATAAAAATTTGTAGACCACGGTCGATAAACTTTGAGAATAGCTTAGACACAAAGAAGTTTGGGTCCATCGAATCTCTGAATCCAGAGGATATAATAAAAATATTCATTTCGAGTAATACTGCAAATCTATTCGTTTTCAAATTTCGATGAAACCTAATGTAGAATGGTAGATTTTTATCGGAAATCATTTTGATATATCAGAATCCAGTTCTCTTTGACATTGCTCCAAAAAGTCAAATAAACTTTGATATTCTTCTAATATACTTGAGTTGAGTTTTTCCTCCCTCCAAAATGATATTTGTTCCAGGAGTCTTTTAATATTTTAGAAATAAATAAGAGCATCTATTCAAGAAAAAATTGAAAATCACAATTTGTGTTTGCAAAATAACGAATAGATGAAATGAATGTATAACAAGAACATATCCCTTCATTCATTATGAGGCAAATTTTATTGTTTTGGTGGGTATGGGGTTGATTTGAGACAACTCAACTTTGAGACAAGATTTTACGAGTGGTTTGTCTTCATAAACGAACGAATATATATCTGAATACATGTTGAAGAGTTTCAGAGTTTGTGTTCCACTCATCAACATCATGATAAATTTTCGTTCGTTCGCTATACAATGACTTCCTCAAGCGTAAACTCGCTTGAGGAAGTCAAGTACTAAGAACAATAACAAGAAATAAAGACAAGTATCGTCCAAAAAGGAAGAAAAAGAATATAAATGTAAGAGAAGTGGAAAAAAACTGAAGCCAAACTCCTCAAAGCACAATGAAAGACTAGCATCGTCAACAGCAGAAGTTCAATCACAAATTATACTTTGAAACTTGCTTACCTTGTCAAATCGGGAATTACAGAAAGAAAAAAAGAGGTATATTATCACTGAAAAAAAAATGTGTACCACAATGTTATGAGGACTTCTTTTCAAATTTATAACAGATTGAACCACAATAAAAATATAATTTTGATAGTTATTTTACTTTTATTTGATTACCTACATTTTTTGAATATTTCCTATCCATGTTAATATTTTTCTTTCATTATGAGTCTTCACAATCTTAAAAGTAACCTGTTAATTTGCTACCATGGCAACCATTAGACCATAATTACAATGCAAATATCGACTTTTACGATCAATACATTTACAACTAACCACAATATCCCCTGAAATGTACCATACTTTCCTCTGATATTTTTGAATTTTGCCATAGATTCATTACAAATTTCAAGAATTTTTAATGTTGAAAAACGGCACAAGTCAAACTACATAATCTATTTAAGTTTTCTGTCTATTAGTATTCAACATAAATAATTATAATAGACTATATCTGATACCTAACACCATCATCTTCAAGTAAGGTAACATTGTGCAAATTAAAAGTTAGTATAGGTCGTGAACTAAGTTATCAAACTATTGAAAAAACTTAAATCTCGTGTACTGAAAAGTGCTACTTTTCAACCTATGTCTTTTTTCCTCCCGACTAACGACATGTATTAGTTATTTTTTATACTTGATAATGGTATAAAACTCAAAATCGGTCGACAAAATAAAATAACTAGTGAAAATTATTCAAACTGTTTTCATTCATGTCTGTCTGTTTTGTATCCATTTTAACGAGTTTTTTCTGATTCTTTGTCATACAATTTTCGTATATTACTATAATTTCCCATTTTTACAGACTCTTCTGTCCAGCTGATCCCCGGATTGCTATCTCGGGGACTAGAATAATCTCTTTTCAGATCGAAAATATCAGTGTTTAATTTTGTGTTATTTGTCAAAAATTAGAATTATCAAATTTTGTTTTTCTTGGCTCTAGCACCTCCATTCCTAATGATATAAAACAGACAGAAGAAGTTTCAGTACTACTTCATATTTGTTGAATACAGACCTGTGATTTTTTTACAATTTATGTAGCTACTGTAAAAACAAATCAAATTTATTGAAATACGGACCTCTATTTTTTCTTCATCAATTCAATTTGTTATTAAAGTGGCTACAAAAATCAATGGAAACAACTAGAGGTCCGTATTTATAAAAATGATGTTGATGATAAATTCTAACGAACGAAACGTTGCAATGGAAATTGGTTCATATCAGATTATAAAAAAAATGAAATAGAATTGTCAAAAAAACAAAATTTGATGATTCCAGTTTTTAGCGATTATTTCCAATACAACTACCCTCATTCTCGATCCAAAAAGAGATTATTCTAGTCTCCCAAAACAATAACCTTCGACCAGTCTGACCTTACCGTTTTCGAAATGACAATAGTGGGGTCAGCGACAAAAACGGCCTGTATTTTTATATGCCGTTGAAAAATTAATTCCATTTAATTTTATCTCACTGCTGAATGTGTTCATAGCCTGCTACCATCATTGAATACTCAACTTTTCACGAAATAGCACCCCTCAAGATGAAGTGACAGAGCTGTCATGCCTTAATTCCCAAAATAATAGCTTTAATTCTACGTGGTATTTAATTGGTCTTAAGTGGCACTTCTGATTTATGGTCTCTAACACTGCTTGACAGTTAATAGTATTGCGAAGTTCAAGACATTTCACTATCTTGTTGACGTGACTAAAAGAAGTTTAATACACATATTGATCAGTGGAAATCCTCAATATCTCCCAGGAAATATATTTTTCAATTAAAGAAAATTGATTTCCGTGCCATTCATGAAACATATAGTTATACAGTATTAACATTTGAAAATATATATAGTTTCAAATCTAAAATAATATAACCGACGCTTCAAGCTAAAGATACACATATATTATACAACAAAATATATTGAATTGTATAGTCACCATCTCAACAATCTTTTTATTCACTTCCATACGAGTGATTGAAAATATATTCATTCATTCATTAGTGTCTGCCTGCACCCTCACATTGTTAAAAAAATCGATCGCAATGAATCATAGAAATTGATAAGTTCTACCACTAATAAGGAATTAATAATACTCAATCATAATTACTATCAGAAAAGACAGAAAGCATTGTGATCATAATGGGAAAATAACTTGATAGTTGATGCAAGTTGAAAGGTATTCTTTCTGTACCTTGGGAGCTGTCTGAATTGTCCATTTAGTCCAAGTCTACAGAAAACACTGCAGTCTCTCGGGCTTATTGCGTTTATTCTCCCATCTTCTCATGCCACCTATTCCATCAGTCTCGTTCCTGTACTAGTTTGTACAGGTTCCGTGTTGGATGTTCGTCATATTCTCCTGTGATTCAGGAGGCAGGCTGTAGAGCTTTTTCTATCCCTTCGTTGCATAATCTGCAGCCGAGGTCTCCGTTGTACAGCCTCATTTTATTCAGGTGTCCTCTAAGTGGACAATGACCGGTTAGTAACCCTGTAATCATTCTGAGTCGATCCCTACTATATTGAAGTAGTTCTTCAGTTCTTTTTTAGGACGGTTCCCTGATGAAGGTTCTACTGTGTTTGTTGCCAGGTACTTTTGTCCAGTACTCTTTGTGCTTGTTATTTGTCTATGTCCTAATGTAGTTTCGTATCAATGATTTCGATACCTCTAGAGCTGGTTCAGGACCTATACCGGGTGTCAACGAATCTATTAGACAAGTCATAACTTCTAGACTATTAGGTGTATCAAAACGAGATACAGATAAATGGTATGTGGAGAGGAGAGTTTTCATATATTTTTTACTTCCTGGTCACTTCCGGTTTCAGCGGAAATGGCTCCGGTTCTGAATTTTTAAATGGAACACCCTGTATATTGTAACATTTTTGGATTTCTGAGACAATTCTGGATCAGAAACTGACATTTTCGGAAGTTTTTCAGCCTACTTGATTTTTTCAGAGTCACTTTTAAAATTGCATCTAGGTGGCCATGATCGGACGTAAACTAATCTATGGACCTCAGGTGATATCAGAAAATTGCAATAGCGGAGTTTTAGTGACTAGTGTGTTGAATATGAATGAGACAAGTTTACAAAATAACATTTTCGTGTCTAACTATTATTTTTCAAATGGCGACCATTTTTTGACAAGCACTTTCCGAAAAAAGGATTTTTTGACAAATCTAACGATACTAATTTATTTGCGATTGGAT